>JAEANM010008281.1:0-17116 GCA_017656035.1 Myanophis thanlyinensis | reverse complement strand
AATGAAAGGTAAAGAGGATAAAAAATATTATAGGGTTTGGAATTTATTATATGATTGGATTAATAAAGAACAGGAAACTTTTTTTCAGTGCTGTTGTAACTTCAGTGAGCTGCTGTAAGTCGAGCCATTCTTACTGTATTGGTCCATCCAGAACGTTGAAGTGAGGAAGAGTGTGATTGCATTCTCAGTTAATCGGCACAGATCAGCTGATGGGGCTTTGGGTGATGAATTATGACCGACGGATAATGAACAGCAGCTCTTAACAGTGATCACTAAAGGAGCCCTTGAGCCTGTTACAGGCCTAGCAAAATTCCCTGTACTCTGATCCATCCAGCACATGGGAGAATAGCAGGGAAGGGGAACTTAAGGTGAAGGATGCAAAAAAACAAAAAAAAAACAACCCTCAAGCTTTCACTGGAACTGCAGGAGGCAAACTACATCTTGCCCATAAATCTGCAACCAGCACAACACATGGAGTGGGGGGGAGGGGTCACCAACATGGATTGTGGTGCTTTTTTAAAACAGGAACATTCTGTACAGGGAGATGGAGGCGGCCTGTGTAGGAGCATGCGGGATTGGCTGCTCCGAGTCAAGAACTATTCCTGCCCTAGAAAGAAAATGTCAAATACTGACTGTGTTAAATCACAGGCAAAGCAGCCAAATTTGTTTGGGAGTTGCATACCTTGGTCCCGAGACAAGTGGGGCTTGTACCAGAACTTTGACGTGTCTTGGACAAACTTGACGCTAACTGGGTTCTCTTGATGGAGATCTGGAAGAAGCAGCGACATAAAAGTTTCCTCTCCCAAATGCAGGCAAGCGTAAAGGTTTAACAGACTTAAAAACATCCACGATATACAGTATATTTGCTACTGAAGGCTAGAGATGGCTAGGTAGCTAATGGCACAGTGGGCTAGAAATGTTTTGCTTACATAATTAAATTATAATTTAAAGGGACTGTAAAATAATAACTCTCCTTTGAGTCATCTTGAGTCCTGCTATTTGCTAACTCATCCATCCCTATATTTTGTAATAGACAGCAGGTATGGAAGTGATACACTGCTATCTTCGAGAACAATTTCTTTGACTACCCAATTTAAACTACAACCTAGGATTTCCTGGTGGTTAGCCACCCCAGTGGTAACTGGTCTGACACTGCTTTGCTTTCCGAGATCAGCCAAGAGGACTAGCTATTGCCACCCAGCTGGACTAAATGAATAAGAGAGAAAGAGAGAGATAATAGACAGACAGATAGACAGGGATCAACTGCAGGAACATTTCTATCAAGCAGTGCCATCTGAAGCAACAGAGTCAAAACAGCCAAGGAGAAAGAGCTGAACCATCTCTGTGTCTTATATGTAGCTCCTTTTTGGAGAAGTCTTGGGTAACTGCAGAGAAATTAAGAGCCTGAGCCAGTGGTGGGATTCAACTAATTTAACAACTGGTTCTCTGCCCTAATGACCAGATGAACCAGCAATTCTCTGAACTGCTTAGAAAGTTAACAACCGGTTCTAGCAAATAGGCGCAAACTGGTTGAATCCCATCTCTGGTCTGAGCCAGCAGAAAAGCACCAAGAAAGCAGGTGCAAAGTATAAAAGCAAAGACCTGAAGGGAATAATAGCTCATTCTTCTTCCACCCTCCCGCATCTCAAGCACTTTACTTGGAGAACATTACCTGAGCCAGGTGCACTGCCCTCAGGCACCCCAGGGGCAAAGGTGACATGGTGAGCAGAGCCTGGACTACGCCCGGGTGGTGAGTTCCTCTCCCAGGTCCTGGTGGCCAGTGGGTGATGTTTCTCAGGCAGGGGAGGCTGCTGGGGCTCCCGAGGTTGCTCTCGGCTGCCAGAGCTGCCCTCCATGCCTGTGTAGTAGGCTGTTGCAATGGGGAAGGCTGGAGTCGGGGAGCCCTGCATATCAGCAATGCCGCAGCCGAGTGCGGGGGGCTGGATGCTGAGGGAGCAGGGCCCAAGAGAGAGGCTGGAGTTGGGACCGTGGGGAAAGCCCTTTGTATCCAGTTCATCTCGCTCGCTCTGCAACCTCCCGTTGTAGATGGCTGGAGTTGTAGGTGAGGCTGGAGCAGCAGAGACTGTCCTGCAGCCAGGAGAGGGCTGGCCGGGGCCGGGAGCCTTGGGCGTGAGCCTCTGGGACTGTCTCTCCACGATAGGGCCTGGCTGATGCCCCACAGCATCCTGAGGGGGCAACTCACGGGGCAGTGGCACTGTAGCACTAAGGCCACAGGTGTCAGAGCCGTTTTGGTGCTGCTGCCTTTCCAGGAATGGAGAGTGCTTGGCAGGGGCTGAAGGAGGCACGAGTGGTGAACTAGAAGCACAGTAATTGCGAGGACACAGCTGTGGCGCCTGGAGGCCCGGCCTCTGGGGGGCTCCATTAGCTTGTGGCCTGAAGGCAGGGAAGTGCACGAAAGCCGGCATTGGGGATAAGATCTGGGAGGGGTTGCCTGATGAGGTCATTCTCTCAGGGGCTCTTTTGTATCCTGGAGAGGATTGGTCCTCAAGGTTTGACTGCAGCATGTTCTCCAGGGGGCTGGCAGTCTTGTGGCAGAGCTTGCGGGATCCGGGGCTGCAAGGACAACAAGCATCACATCAGTCAAGTTTAGCAGACAATCAGGAGGAGTTCGGCAGCATCTGATGTACATATATACACATATTATTAAAAAACTGCATCCGATGAAGGGAGTTGTAGCTCACACAAACTTCTGCCCTTCAATAAAATATGTTCATTGGAAAAGCCTGACTTGACCTGATTATTATTTTTTGCCCCAACAAACTAACACAATTCTAACATCTATAAAGTTTGGCAGTTATATCTAATAGGAAGAAAATTTCTAGGATTGTGGTGAAACGCATCCTTTCAATTCCAACAGTGCAGATCCCAAAACAGAAATACCACATGTGAAAAAAAGAACAAACAAAAATAAAAATAAAAGAAGAGTCTTGCAACGTAGATAAACAAATGCTACTAGTCCATGGATTTGCTTATTTAGACTAACTGGCCACACGTCCCAGTTTTTTTAAAAAAGTTTCTTGACTTGTCACTTAAAGGCAGTTTTCAATGCTTCTTACAAATCTACATTTAAAGCAATTGGTGTCAAGTACCAATGAAAGTAAACTAAAAAGACTTCTAACAAGATTGTTGCATAGAGAGCTTTGATTTGTTGGCAAGTTCTGCAAATACAGAAGTATGTACATGTGTTGGGACAGAGGGTCTCCTTTAATTTAGAAGATAGAATAATAGGGTTGGAAGGAGCCTTGGAGGTCATTCTAGACTTTTTTGAGGGGGGAGCTTGATGGGATGGATACACCTGATCATAGAATAACACAACAAAACAATAGAGTTGGAAGGGACTCCAGAGGTTGTCCAGTCCAATCTCCTCCCAAGCAGGACACTCCATACCATTTCAGACAAATGGCCATCCAGTCTCTTCTTAAAAACCTCCATGATGGAGCACCCACAACTTATGGAGGCAAACTGTTCCTCTAGTTTACATAAACACATTTGACTGAAACAACGATCATTGTTAAGATTCCGTAAATGTAGCCTTAAAACAAAGTAGGATTAGCTCATGTTGTATTTCCTGTCTGGTCTATTTGAGAGGCTGACATCAATCCTGAAAGTCGGAAATCACAAGTCTTCCTCTGTCTCTTTTCCACCACCTGTTCAGTTAGAGAGGTTCCTTTCTAAGTTCCCTTGTCTCCCAAGGCCATTCCCATCTACTATTACAGCACCTACTGACCTGCCACCTTATGCAGCCTTTCTCAACTTTGACATCTTCCGCCTGGGTGGCTTTAATTCCTAGGATTCTGGGAATACCACCATGGGGCAGCAATAGCTAAGGAACATGGTGAGTTCATCCACCCATCTGAAAGGCATTAAGACTGGGAAAACATCACAAGCCTGTTTGCAGCTACTAGTCTTGACAAGGGTTGTCTCAGATTCATTATGAACCATTCCGTGAAGTCAGTGTCAACTTCCAGTGGCCATCCTAGACAAACATTCTTCAGGATTATTATGTCCCTGGTTTGGTCTTTCAAGTCTTCCAACAATGCACCTATTGCTGCTGGAGAACCATGGTTCACCTGGTTAAGATGCTGGGTTGGAGGTTAGCAAGCCTTCATTCAATTCAATCCTTAATTGTCAATGCCCAACATGTGTGCAGTGAAATTTCATTTAAGGCCCATGTGTTGCCATGGGGAAGGGAGAATTCCTTCACTCCAGCTCCTGAAAGGAGCCCCCAACCAGGCATTTCCCCCCTCCCCAGACAATGGTGATGTCACCAGCAAATCCTTTCAACCTGGAAGCATCTCAGGGTTCTCAAGAGAACTAAGATAATATAGTCAAAATATGATAATCTGAGACCGGTCCTTTGCACTTCAAGTGAGAACTGGGTTGATTTGCTGATGACTCATTTGTTTCCTTCCTTGGCTATCTACAGCCAATATTTACGTGGCTGTGTATTGTAGGAAATCTGCATGTCAGACTAAAATTCAAGGAGTATTATTGTTCTGTTTCCCAAGGAAGCCCTGCATATTTCAAGGAACTGAAAAGGTTTTCCAGAATAATGCTGCATTAAAAGCAGAGATCTAAGTGTCAACTCAGAGTCACGCTAGTTCTAACTTTTATCACTGTGCCCTAACAAATTTATTTATTTATTTATTAAATTTTTAAATTGCCTCTCTCCCAAGAGGGGACTCAGGACGGTGTACAAACATCTAAAAAACAAAGTATAAAATTATAAAAAATTAAAATTTAAAAAATTTAAAAAACCAATTAAAACCCCAAAATTAATACTAGGCCAGACCAGCCTGTTGAAACAGATGGGTCTTTAATGCGCGCTGGAAGGTCCGTAGGTCCATGATGGTCCAGATCTCTGGGGGCAATTCGTTCCAAAGGGAGGGTGCCCACACAGAGAAGGCTCTAACCCTTGGGGCTGTCAGATGACAATGTCCAGGCAACGGAACCCCAAGGAGGCCCGCCCTGTGGGAATGCACTGGCCGGCGGGAGGCTGATGGTGGCAACAGGCGTCCCCCTAAATACCTGGGTCCCAAGCCATGGAGCACTTTAAAGGTAAGAACCAGCACCTTGAATTGCACCCAGAAGGCCACAGGAAGCCAGTGCAGCTTGCGCAGGAGAGGTGTAATATGGGAGCTCCGAGGAGCCCCCAAAATCACCCGCGCGGCCGCATTCTGCACCAACTGCAGCTTCTGGACGCTCTTCAAGGGGAGCCCCATGTAGAGAGCAAATGGCTAGGAAGGCTCAGTGCACTCAGACATAAAGATACCTGTTGTTGTTGAATACAGGACTGCTGGTGTGCACAGGTATGGGAGAGCTAGAATCCTCCGGACAAGCAGCTCGGACCTCCTGCCGATGATGTTGTAGGGATGTGGGCAGGTCTTGCCAGGGCATGCCCTCCCGGCAGTCTTGAAGCTCTAAGGAAAAGGAATGGAAGATGCACACAAGACAATCAGTAAAGACCCAAATAACTTCATACGAACACAGTCCCAATTCTGAGGCTTTGCACCAAGCGTGCCTTTAACACCAGACTGGAGAATGTCTGGACCTTCTCAATGTTGCCAAATTATTCCCAAGACAGATCAACAGTGGCTGCTAGGAACTCCATCTGGAAATCTACTGTTCCTCTCTTGTTGTTCTTTCCAAGAGAAAACCTAATTAGCAGCAAAGCCAGACAGCTAATTTGGGATACTCTCCATTTTAAAAAGAAAAGAATTATAGCAATGGATTGGGATGGTGGATTAGGGAAAACTCAAGTGCAAATCCTCACTCAACTATGAAACTAATTGGGTGACCTCGGACTGTCTGGTCCTATTCAACAGACTCTACCTCAATGGTAGTTAAGAAGAGAAAAGAGAAAGGAAGGGGCACATTGTATGTTGCCCTGAGTTCCTACTTTTGAAGGAAAGTAGGCTACAAATGACACAAAGATTAAAAAAATACCAATTTAGCAGGTTATTCCTAGCCCACCCAACTCCGCCCAGAGGATTGTAGGAATTGAAGTTTTCTGAAGTGAAGACCCAAAATCTCTTAACAGAATTCTCTGAACCAAAATACATTATAAACTGGATCACTTTAACAGATGCTGCGAATCAGCCCAAGCTTATGGCAATATCGTAGTTGCATCACAGGTAGCATTAGTAGAGCAAAACGCAAAATCTAAAAGTTTTGGGTAAATACTAAAAAAAAAAAACCATTAAGATTACATTTGTTCCTTCAAAGTCTATGCTGAGGAAAGCTCAGTTTTGCTGCCAATGGGATTCATATACATTAAACAAGCCTGCACAGAATGGTCTGGTTTTATTGTATTGCTTAGGATCAGGAGCAGGGAAATTCACTGGGGGTTCTGCCCAGGGCAATATTCCCTGAAATGTAGGAAAGAAACAATATTGTAACCAAGGAACCACCAAGGAGGAAGCTGAAACCCCTCCAAGACTGGAAGGGTAAGTCAACCCCATTCTCCCTCATACGGATGACGTGTAATGAAATGTTTGCAAGAAAACAAACAAGGTCAGAGAGCACTAAGAATCCAACAGAGGGCTCTTTCTGAGCCTGGTCACTTGTAACATACATGACCTTGAATTTCAACGGGATGCTTAGCAGCCAATCGCTAAGCGGCCCTGAGTCGCTTAGAGACTTAGGACTACTTACAACCCAAATTCGAAGTTACAGTGATTGCTCCGGCCCCAATAATACAGCTATATTTATGGCTGATTGCAGCATCCTGGCGGTCAGGTTTTAGCAGGTTTTGCTGAAAACCAGCCTTAACTTCCAATCTTCAGCAAAACTATGCCCATAGCGAACTACTGGCAGAACGGAACAGAATAACAAGAGTTGGAAGGGACCTTGGAGGTCTTCTAGTCCAACCCGCTGCCCAGGCAGTAAACCCTATACCATTTCAGACAAATGGTTGTCCAATCTCTTCTTAAAAACTTCCAATGTTGGAGCATCCACAACTTCTGGTGGCAAGTTGTTCCACTGATTAATTTATTTAGTTTTTTTAAAAGGCTTGCTTAACAATCGTGGCAGCCACTTAATGTCCATGGTGGCCAGTTTATTGTGTGTTGTGTTAGCTTAACAATCACCCCCAAAAGATCATGAAATTGGTTGGTCATGTGGCTGACCTGTTTTACAAATGTCATGACTTACAACCATGATGGGCAGGCCCCATTACAGTCGTAAGTCAAGGATTATCTGTACTGACTGGTCCTGCAGCTTTTTTCCAATGCTCCTTCTGCAGTCCCAAATATTTGGCTCTTTTTTCTATTTTTTTTTTAAATATTATTACTGATCCTGTCAGAAAAAGCATCCCCTTTTTCTTGCCTCTTTCTCCTGGCTTAAAGAAGGGGCAACTTTACTCCTCTCACTCACCACATGATTGTTCTGTGGACGGTGGCAGTAAGTATCCGTCGTTGCCCTCTGGGAGTTCGTATCCATGCTTCCGGGATGGTGGATACAGCGGGTTGGTTGGTGAAATGGAGCCCGAGTGAGGAGACCCTAAGTACCCCGAGGTGTAGGGGGAGAGGCAGGGCTTGACTGGGGATCTGCCACAGGTATATCCAGGTGGAACTGGGTGGTAGGCTGAGCCATAGCGAGGATAAGCAAATGCCTCTGCATTATCTTCCGTTACTTTGGGCCTCTGGTGGGCTGGATACCCATGGCCTAAATGAGTAGCCATCACATTGGGCTCAAAGTTAAAAGCCTGATGATGGGGCATGGAATGGGGCCCATAGCTGGCTGGCATCAGAATAGGCACCGGCTGACCACCCCGGTGAAGAGGATGATGAAGCATGGGTGGCCTCTCTACCCCCCAGAAGTCTGGTTCCTGATCCAGGTGTAAGTTGTAGAAGGAAGCCATGGGCAGCCTTGATTCTTCCTGGGCCGCTTCTTGGCAATCTTGGCATGGGCATAAAAAGGTAGGCTGGTCCTCCAAGATAAGCAGCTCATTGGGCTCCCGCCGGTTAGGACTGTGAGGAGGCAGGAGCTCATGGCTGTAGGGGTAGGTATGGGGCTGCAGGCCCTCTGAAAGGGACCGGAACACACGTCGTTTCTCCTCATACCCCTCCGAGTGGAGGTGAGAGTGCCCCCCGTTATGGATGGGCTGCCGCCTCTCCAAGACACTTTCCGGCCTATAATAGGACAGGTTGCGAGGTCTCTCAGGGCTGTGGGAGCAATAATCCAGACGGCAAGAACAATGGCGGGCCAGGCCAGAACGTTGAGGTTGGTAGGAGAAAGAGCTCCCTGGCTGGCCTATGTCGGAAAGTTCATCCTCTAAGATGGCGGTTTCTCTCTCTTTAGTGGCAGGAGGGGAAACGGAATGAGAACAAGACCCCTCACTTGGCGGCTGAGGCTGGACGCCAAACCCTCCCAAGAGCCGATCCAACTCTTCCTTCTCAGCTGGTGTGGGCTGAGGCCTGGATGGAGGTGTGTTGTCTTCCGCCTTCTCCGTTAGCATAGAGGAGTGTCCCGAGTCACTGCTGATGGAGAGGAGGCGCCCACCCTGCGGGGGTGGAGACTCTAGGCTTCCTGGACTGCCATTGGTGGAGGAGAAGTGACTCAGCTCGTTTTTCTTCTTGACCCGTGCATAGAGACTTCCGTCCAGAGGACCCCGAGTGTGTAAGACATCTGCAAAGGAAAAGAGAGGAACCAGGTCAGAGGGTTGTAGGTGAGCTCAGCATCTGGAGCTACTGCCTAGATGCGGTCTTAAACTTCCATATTGAGCAGCTCATACGTTCAAAGGTTTAGGTGTTTACTTTTGGGATATCTGCAGCAAAAAATAGCCTCTAAACTTCTGGTTTGATGGTTCTGACTTTTTCCAAATAGGTCAGAATCAGAAGCCGTGTTTGTTCTTGGCTTCTGATTCCTCGCTCATTTGAAACCAGCAAGACAGGATCCACAGTAAAGAAACCATGACAGCAAGTTTTGTGGCTTGTTTTCTGTTTCTGCTAGCAGGAGAAACCAAGAAGAATGACAGAGAGATCCATGCAATGCGCTACTTGCAAACAATTGTGCCGAAATTATCTGAAGTGTGAAAATGATCAAGGTTTTGACTATTTGGAATAATATCCAATCTGGTTCATTTTTGTTGTTTGGGGGATTATAAAGCATAAAATAGATATATAATAAAAATAAATTCATTAGACCTCAGCTTATGTAGAAATAGCACTTAGACTTACACAATACCACTTCCCAGTACTTTATAGCCCCCTTTAAGCAGTTTACAGAGTCAGCCTATTGTCCCCAACCATCTGAATTCCCATTTTACTAAGCGTGCAAAGATGGAAGGCTGAGTCAACCTTCAGCCAGTCAGAATTGAACTGCTGGCAGTCGGCAGAGTTAGCCTACAATACTGCATTCTAAGCACTGCACCACCACAATTGAGGACAGAATTTCCGCTGCTAAGCAAGGTGGTTGTTAAGAGAGTCACACTGGTTTTATGACTTTTTTTGCCACAATTGTTAAGCGAGTCACTGCAATTGTTAAGTGAATCACACAAGCATTAAGAAAATCTGACTTCCTCCATTGATTTTTGCTTATTGAAAAACAGTCTGCTCTTCCCAGAAGCCGGCTGAGAAGATTGCAGATGATGATCATATGACCCCAGGATGGTGCAATTATTGTAAATACATGCTGATAATCAAGCGCCCAAATTTTGATCATGTGATCATGGGAAATGCTGCAATATTCATAAGTGCAAGGACTGGTTGTAAGTCATTTTTTTTAGTGCTGTTGTAACAATGATGTTCATTAAACAAATGCTTGTAAGTCAGGGACTATTTGTATTGGAATGATCAGCAACTCAGTCATTAGGTGACACAGTCGCTAAATGAAACTACAATTGTGCCTAGGATCTTACTTCAGCTTTTCTTTGCTTTACAGACCTGCAAAGTCATAAGTGCAAGAAATGATCATAAAGTTACTGCTATAAAGTGAAAAATACAAGGTATTACTGTTAGGTGTTTTTAAATCAGAGACCAACTCCATCCATTTCAGTAAGTAGCCTAGGGATTTTCCAATGGATTTCACCTCTAATTCAATGCAGGTAGTTCTCAACTTGCAAGAGTTCACTTAGTGACCATTCAAAGTTACAACAGGACCAGAAAAAGTGACTTGTTGTGACCATTTTTCACACTTACGACCATTTGCAGCATCCTCATGGTCGCCTGATCAAAATTCAGGAGCTTGGAAATTGATTCACAGCTATGGCGGTTGCAGTGTCCTGGGCTCACGTTTTGCGACCTTCTGACCAGCAAAGGGAAGTCGGAATCACTTAACAACCCTGTCATTAATTGAACCACTGAAGTGATTCACTTAACAACTGCGGCAAGAAAGGTCATAACACGGGGGAAAATTCACTCAGGAAATGTCTCACTTAGCAACAGAAATGCTGGGCTCGATTGCGATTGTATGTCAAGTAGTACTGCTTAAATTTAAGTATTTTAGCCCAGCAGAGGGTGATAGTCCACTACTGCTTATTCAGAGATGCATTTACTGTACTTTGCTATATATAAACATGAAGCAGGCTTATCCACCCTCCCATTAATCTAAGTCACTGTTAGGCTCCATCCCCCAAATGCATGGCATTCTCTAGCTACAAAAATCACATTCTGAAACACAGCTCCGTTTTCTCCACACATCAGTTCTTGCTGGGAAGGCGGAGGAAGTTTGAGGCCATCCGGTTGGAATTTTTCTGGGATCTGACGCAAGCACACCACAAGGCTTAAATGACCATTTAATGATTTCTGTTGCTATTCTATTTGTTTTAGTTCTTAACGAAGTTTACTTTAAGTGGACATTGGGAGGAAACTTGTAATGGGGTGGGTGGGGGAGGGAGAGGATAGGCTGAGAAAAAGGCAGCTAGTAGGATTACAGCTCCCAGGAGCCAAAATAAAAAATAAAAAAGCCACCAATTTTTATATGCCTGTATATAGGAAGAGATGATTTCATCTCTCTGTCCAGAATGAGCTGGTCTCAAACGCTTTATGAATTAAGAGAAAAGGAAATGAGATCAGCTTAGTTCTGTTGTGATGATTGAGCTGTGGCACAGCACAAACCTGCTATGGCACAGCAAAAACTTGCACAACTGTGGCACAACTTACTGGCCATAGCTATGGGAGCTAACATCCAACAGCCTAAACTGCCCAAAAGCCATTTCACCAATGCAAAAGAAAAGTACCATCTTTACCCATGTTTCAAGGTAGAATAGAATGAACGTACAGCCTGTTTTAAATTGGTGTTTTTTTAAACTTTTCTCTCTCAAGACCCCTTCCTACTTTTAAAAATTATGGCAGACCCACCCCGCAAAAAAAGTTTTTGTTTCCCCGGGTTATATTTCTCAACATTTAGCGCATTCAAAATTAAAATTACAGCTACTGCTTCTCAAGATTGTATGATGGGATTTTTATACGGTATTACTTTTTAACATAAGCTGACAAATAGTTTTTGACTTTGTAGACATGTGAGAGGCTCTTGGGGGATGCCCTAGGTCCTAAGATTAGACTTCAGTGCTATTATAAACAAACATACATTTATAGGGCATGGTAACCAACATTCTGTACCAATGATTTGCTCAGTTCTGCAATTTGTGTACACTATGCCAATGTTTCCCAGACTTTTGAAAGACAATTAAATAAGCATTCAGAAAAGGCAGGGTTCCGTCATTTAAACACACCCCTTATCTTTTTATCTAGGAGTTCCCATTGTCACATCATGTATTGACTAAAACTGACGAAGCTTCATTGAGGAGAAGCGAAACATTTTCAAAGAAAAAAAAACAAGGAAGTCCAAGTTGCCTATGGGGGGGGGGGAAGGCACCTTTAGAGTTGCATTTATAAAGCCTTTTTAAAATTAAAATTGGTACCCACCCACCCACCCAAAAAAATTTACTCCCAAATTATTGATGTGCTACTTGAGTTATCTTACATAGCCTCTGTCAACAACTTATAGCCCAAATCTGCTGGTCAGAGATGCTTTTCAACAGAACCCTTTTTTTTTTCAGCCATTGATCCATTTTTGTGAACCAGCTGAGTGGCAGAAAATACCAGAGGGGGTTAAGATGACAAGCAGAAAAAGTAGGGAAGCTGCAGTGAGCCTCTCCAGACCATTGATAGTCTGAAGATCATAGTTTGTATCACTGCATCAGACAAATGCACACCTATCCAATGCCCTAATTACATGGGTATCAAATTTGATTTCATTGAGAGCCACATCAGGGTTGTGTTTGACCTCGGAGGAGGCTGTGGGCGTGGCCAGCTCGACGTCACTCATGTTAGGGGCGCCTGTGGTGGCCCGAGCACTCTGCCAGCAAAAACAGGCTCCCAAGCTCCGTTTTCGGCTGCAATGGCCTCCTGCAATCCTCTGCCAGTGAAAATGGAGGTCACGAGGGCTGCCCCTGTCCCTCCTGACCTCCGTTTTCACTGACAGAGGCATAGTGGGCCGGTCCCTTGCTGTTTCCATGGCAGCCCCGCAAGCCACATCTAAGCACCCCTTGGATCCAGCCCCCGAGCCTTGAGTTTGACACCCGTGCCTTAATATAAATTGCTGCTTCTACTGTAGAATGGAATTAAAACCAAGCCCAAGGATTCTATTAAGCCCCACCCTCTCCAAGCAATCACCCACAAACTAGTTTTATAACAATTGTTTAGTCTGAAGCAGAACTCCCCCGGATGTTGAATTCTGCCTGTTTTTCTCCCTCGCACAGATGCAGAACATCAGCCTAGCGAGGCATGATGTGACCTCAGAGTTGTAAGTACTATGGTGTTCCCGGGGATCAGGCCTTTTATACCTTCCAGGCTGTCCTCATACTGCAAGTTGAAGTTCTCGTAGGAATCCCAGCGGACTATAGGATCAGAGATACTGTAATCCACAGCAACATCGGCATTGTTTCTATAGTTTTCTCGGCCTGTGGGGGTGGGGGAAGACAAGGTGGGACCAAGAAGACCAACAAGTTGTACAGTATGTTTCTTGTACGGTATCTTAAATTAAATAATGTAGTTCCATTTTTCATAGCAAAGAAGGAAAATATTCATTGTGTATCACCATTTCATGCATATTATGTGTGGAAAGACTAGCTGGGTAATCTTTTTTTGTCTGATGCAGGTTACTTTGTAGGCTCACCAAAGTTAGCAATTGGCATCATCCTTCTGAGTTCTCCAAAACAAGGGTCTCCAACCTTGGCAACTTTAAGACTTGTGGACTTCAAATCACTTCCCAGAATTCCTCAGCCAGCAAAGCTGCCAAGGTTGGAGACCCCTACTCTACAAGATCTATCACTTGCCCAGCAGAACTAAGCGCCAACTGTAGCCACTTTTTTCAACACTAAACATGTCTTCCATTTTAACTGCCCACAAAGAATCTTACTGCTTGCTGCAGTTGATCCACGTAAAATGCAGCCAATATTTTTGGGGTGATTTTGCTCCTGCTTGCCAATGCCAAGCTAAAATTTGGGGAAGGCTATATGTTACGCAAGTGGCATTTCCCAAAGCACTCCTCTGCTTTCTCTTATGTAACTGAATGGTTGCAAAAAGCCAAGATGTTATCCTGATAAACAACTAATTCCCACAACACTGACAAGCTACCTAGTAGACCTGTATTACTATTATCCTTCTCATCCTAGTATGAGTTGACTGCTTATTTGTACCCCATGACTATCATTAAGTGTTGTATCTTGTGATTCCTGATGAATGTAACATTTCCTTTATTGTACACTGAGAGCATATGCACCGAAGACAAATTTCTTGTGTGTCCAAGCACACTTGGCTAATGAAGAATTCTATTCTATTCTATTCTATTCTATTATATTCTATTCTATTCTATTCTATTCTATTGCCTGTTACCTATTTTCTTCTCTTCTACAAGTACAACTTTGTTGTTTGTCACTTATTATTTATATTAATTGTTTTATTTAGTATCTTAGTATGATTTATGTTGATTGCTTATTTAGTATCCTATGACTATCAATAAGTGTTGTATCTTATGATTTATGAATGTATTTTATGGTGATTATGATTTATCATTGGTTGCTTACATGCATACTGTACTCTGAAAACTTGTGTACCACAGACAAATTTCTTGTGTGTCCAATCACACTTAGCCAATATTCTGATGACAATGTTGAAATCTGGGCAAAATTGGTCAACTAGTTACACTGTGGACATGTTTAACTCTTTTTCAGAGAATATGTAGTTGATCTTTCATGGATGTGCATAGGGACAAATTCTATAACTCTCACAATTATCTTAGTAAATATAGATTAAATTGCCTTCAGAACATTATTTTAAAAAGATGCTACAAAACAGAGATAAGCATGTGATCCAGTTCTGTGAGCTGCTGAAAGATACTGGGCATTATCTGATGATACAAGGACACCATCAGGAGAAGCCTAGTGAAAAAAGTTTGTCTTTTGTTTGTCTGTTTGTCTTTTTCATGGGTTGGAGTTATCTGAAGAATGTAATAGGAGAGTGTTCTTTCCTAAGGGGGTTAAGAGTGAAAGTGAGTTATTTGTCTCCCTGAGGCCTCTCTGTCCTCTTCGTGTGTTTATTTTGGGGGGGAAATGAAAAAGTAAACACTGTGATATTAAAATTTAGCCTCTAAGCCAAAGAGGTCAACCAAAAATAGAATTTTATTGTTTTTCATTCTACAAGAACAAAACCTTCTGGCTTGTGACTGGCTGCCTCTCTTCTTTCCATTTCCTGCTGCCTTCTCAACTCTTGGTCACAATCACAGAATATATTCTCCCCTGACCATAATTTCTACTGAGAAAACATACAGCAGGAAAGGCTGCTGAGCCCTAAACTGGCAGCCGAGACGCTCTCTGCTGCCAAAGGAGCTATGACTGGTGTGATAAGAATTAAGATTCTAAGCAAACAGAAAGACTTCTTAGCTTCTCTGCTAAGTCTTGAACTCCTGAAGGAAAGGTTAAACATTTAACAACTACCAAAAATAAATAGATCCCAAGGCACTTTCTCTGCAAAGAGATCCATAGAATTCCCAGGCCAATAGCTGCATTTCTGCATCTCCTGCAGGCAGAAGACCAAAAGAGTGACTCTATTGGGATGGTGATGCATTCAGTGGGCTGGCCTTGCTCTCAGTTGACCTTCTCCCAAAACTGGTGTCCTCCAGATGTTTTGATTACAATTACAAAAGTTCCAGGCCAAATGAAGGCTGATAACTTCTTCCCATCGGGAGTGCTGTTTTTGATTAATTCTCTGCCTCCATCTATTTATCTGTTTGCGTTTCTACTCCATCTTTCTATGCTGTCTCAAATAGGCAGCCTTCCACATAAGCCTGACCTTGCTTTACTTCAGGAAAGATGGATGCCTTGGGTCTAATTCTGTCTTCTTAGGATTCAGAGGGCTGCTGTTCATTGTACTGCATCCATTGCTCTTTTACTGATGTTCACTCACCTTTAATTTTCTCTGGACTAGAAGAAAAGACAAATTCCACACTTGCTTCAAAGGGAAATCTTTCATCTATGGAGGGAGGAAGAACAGAGAAATAGTTTAGTACAGTGGTGGCAAACCTTTCTGGAGCTGAGTGCCGAATGTGAGCGTGCACTCTCACATTCACATGTTTCACGCATGTGCAATTCATGTGTGCTTTCTGTGCATGCGTGCAGCTTCCATGGGTGCATGACTTGCACATCCATTGTGCATGCACACGCTGCAGATGCATACACATGCACAGTCGTGTGAGAATCTCACATGCATATGCAATCACGTGGGAGTCTTGTGTGCATGCGCAGTTGCACGGGAGTCTCGCATGGAGTCTCACATGCATATGCAGTCGCACAAGAGTCTTGTGTGCATGCGCACTCACACAGGAGTGACACGCATGCGCAGTAGTTGCACACACACATGCATGCACAGTCCATGAGTTGGGGTGATGGCTGGTGTGCCGGCAGAGATAGCTCTGTGAGCCAACTTAGGCATGCGTGCTATAGGTTCGCCATCACAGGTTTAATACATGTGGCCTGAATTATGTCTAGCCAAAGTCTTCACCTGCCTTACATGTCCTGTTTCCATACAAATTTGGTTTATAACTCTTTATGATGATAAGAAATGCAACAAGCTTTCCTATCCATAATGCACTTGTCTAATAAGAGGATAATTCCAAGAATGAATCACACTAAACTCACACAAAATATTCAACATTGTGGGGACCACAGAACACTTTTTGGCCACTTATGACTTCAGGAATATTTTCAAGAGAAGAAACAAAACACAACTATCATGAAAACAACACATCCTGGGATAAGATGCAACTACCATATAAATCACACCAAATTGCAGATGCATTTTAAAAGCTGCATCGATACTCCCAGATGGATGCAATCCTCAACTGGATGTTTAATTGAATGGTTTTGCCAAAAAGCTAAAACCATTACCACCAATTAAAAATTCCCCTTAGGGAACAATTCTAGCAATCCAGAACCATATGCTATCAAGCCCTCAAGAATAATAATGACATAATAATCAAGCAAGCTTACAAAGCAGCAGTTGTCATTTCGAATAAGGTGGATTACGTCAAGGAAACCAAGAAGGAACTCTCCAAAACCACATTATATCAATTCACTTCTTACAGCAATGTATCAGAAATATTATGCAATCTGATGAGAAGATTTGCTAAGAACAAACATTATATTTATCTGGAGACACCGCAAGAGTCCTGATTAGGCATTTTCTACCTACTTGCCAAAATACACAACCCTAATAAACCAGGCTATCCCATTGTTTCAAGCATTAGAAAGATCACAACTGGAAAGTCAGGTTTCATGGACTTTGTGTTCAGACTTTATACCACCAGCACTCCCAGCTGCATAAGAGATGCTACAGATTTCCTAAGAAGACCGGACACCATGGAGGGTCAGCATCATTTTAGTTACTATGTATGTTGGTACACTAACATCTCCAACAAACATGGACTTCAAGCCACCCCAGATATCGTCACCATGCCAAAGAGCATGCCTTGCCAACAGAGTAGGTCACTTTGTACTCACCCATAACTACTTTATCTCAAAATTCAAAATTCAAATTCAAATTTTATTTGTCACATGCACAATCATACATGGTACAATATGCAGTGAAATGCTTAC
>JAEANM010008280.1:0-17120 GCA_017656035.1 Myanophis thanlyinensis | reverse complement strand
ATTTCTTCATGCTTTCTTTCTTTTTTTCTTTCATCTCTTTTTCTTTCTCTGTCGATCTTGTTTCAAAATGACTCTAGGCAGTTTACAGCATTAAAAGCATTAAAATCATAAAATAAATATTTCTAACAATAAAAATCAAAATTACAATGAAAAATAGAACTATAGTTCAAAGGACGTGCAGGAGAGTGAGGTGCTTTAATTCATTAATTACCACCAGTGTAATGCTCCCCCACTGGGGCCTCAAGCCATCTGGCTGGTCTTCAGGCCCTTACAAAAGATTGGAAAAATGGGAGCCAATGTCACATGAAGGGATAAGTTGTTACAAACAGCAGAAGCCATGGCAGAGAATATGCTTCTCCTGTATACTGCCAGCATGTCATCCTTTACTTGAATAACAGTACCTGCAGCATGCTTCCTCTGCCAATGCAGTGGGAGGGATGAGATGGTTCCTCAAATAACCTGGAACCATATCATGCAGGGATTTAAAGTAATCACCAACACTTTGAATTGCACTAGGAAACAAACTGACAGCCAGTGCAGCTCAAGGAGCAATAGTGTAACATGGACTGCATCAAGTGCCCCAAGAACTGCTCACATTACCATACTCTACATCATTTGAAGCTTCTGAATGCTCTTCAAAGGTAGTTCCACGTAGAGTACATTGCATTAGTCCAGACAGAAGATGACCTGAGCTTGAATGACCAAGCCCGGAAATTCCCAATCCAGGAAAGGCCACAACTGGTATACAACCTGAAGTGCAAAGGCTTGCCTAGTCATGACTGCCAGCTGCTCTTTGAGCAAGAGTTATGATTCCAGGAGAACCTTCAAGTTGTTGATTGGCTCTAGAGTACTAGAGTCGTGCAACTCCATCCAGAAGTTACAATTCCATATCTTGAAATTCCACACACTCAAAGCCATTTGATCTTGTCAGGATTCAGCCAAAGCCTATTGCCCCCATCCAGGTCCCCAGTCTCCCAGCATTGCAAGAGGGCAGCAATAACATCACTTGGATCACGCTGGAAAGCAGAGTATCATCAACATGATCCTAAACCCTTGGTGCCAACCAGCAGCTTCAGGTAGATGTTAAAAAGAGGTTGACAGCACACCGAGCTATGCGGCATGCACAAAGAAGTGGTCGTGGATTGGATCTCTCTATCAACATTAATTGGGATCAGTCTTGGAGTGGCCGAACCTAAGAGCCAAACCTAGAGCCAAACACTGCCCCAAAAATATAACGATTGATAGTACCAAAGGCTGCTATGAGATTAAGAAGCAAAGATGATTGCATTATCTTTATCCTATTCCTGCCAGAGATCACCAAATGTGACCAATGACGTTTCTGTCCCATAACAGCCTGAAACAGTCCAGATAATATTTTATCCAAGACCATATGAAGCTGCCAATCAACAACCTTTTCTACCACATTCTCTAATAAGAGAAGTTAAGCACTGGACAAGTTGTCCAGATGGGATCAAGTGATGTTTTTTTAAGGAGAGAATGAACCAGGCCCCCCTTAAAAGGCTCTCTGGTAATATCCCCACTTGCAGTGAGAATTGATCACTGCTTAAATCCAGGTGCTAACCTTGGAGGTTTTTACCAACCAGGCGGGACAAGGATCTAATTGAAACAGTTTCAAGAAATCTGTACATTTTATTAGGTCCAACAGGATCAAACTATTCCTAGATTACTGGGAAAGATATTTCCCCAGCATCTCATACAGCAGTGGTGGCGAACCTATGAAACGCATGCCGGAAACAGCATGCCAAACCGTCCAGCGAGCTTTCTAGCACGCCAAACCGTTTTGCGAGCAATGCGCAGCCCCACTGGCTCTGCATCCCATTCTCACGCTTTCCAAGCGCAGCTCCTGCAGCCAGTTCTTGCACTCCATCATGCACTAGCCAGCTGATTTTTGCTGCGCAGGAGTGCTGAAACCAGGAAGCACAGCGTCCCAGAGCACACGTGTGCTCCAAGAGCCAAATGTCTGGTTTCCAATATGTGCATGCACGCTGGCAAGCTGTTCATCACGCATGCATGCATGCCACACAGATGCTGTGCTTCCAGGTTTTGGTGCTCCCGTGAAGCAAAAGCCAGCGGGCTAGCATGTACCGGAGCACAAGAACTGGCTGCGTGAGCTGTGCATGAGAACGGGATGCAGAGCCAGCGGGGCTGTGCATGGCTCAAGGAACAATTTGGCATGCCTTTCCGGCATGAAGTACAGCACTTGATGACGCAAAAGGTTTGCCACTACTGTCATAGACATGCACCTTTCATGTGTTTCAATTGGAAACAAATCCAAGTGAATTTTTCTGTTAGTTGTTGAATAAATTATTGTTCAACTGAGCTCCCATGTCCCGGAAGGGCCCCGTTGACCCAGATCAGGGCTGTAAGGTGACATTCTGTGGGCTCAATAAGGACAGAGAAATTATTGTTTCATCACTCTAAGAACCACAAGCTAGGCCTTAACAGCGGCTCTAAGTCATGTGTGGTCAGTCATCCTTCATTTTCCTTCAGTGGTGCTGTAGGAGTCTCTTCATCCTTTTCAGTACCCACAACTCCTCCATAGACCACAAAGAGAATCAGAATGATGGTTCAAGTGAGGCCACAAGTATGATCCTGTCCAGAATCCTGGCCATCTTTTAATTCCAGATTACCAAGGCTTTGGGAGACCATGTAAGAGAATTACATGGACGCCAGGTGTGATTTGACCATGCTAGAAATGATAATGTTAGGTTCTCCCACCAGATCATGTTGCCATTGTTCTGGCAAGAAAATCCTAACTGGTGAATAACTACTGTCTTGAGTCAAGCCCAATATTATCTAGGATAGGCTTATGCTGCTGTGGAAGCCATAAACTCCTGGACCACTTCTGAGATCACACTCAGGGATGGCAAGCTGAAGTTCCCCCAGAACCGAAAGTCTGAGGAACCTTGCTACCAGTCACAAGATGGCCTCTAGCAGCTCAGGAAAAGAAGCTGATGTAGTAGCAACATTCCCAATTGATCCCAGCTTCAGAAAAGTTTCATAACCAGGGACTTGAAAAGCAAAGGCTGTGAAGGCCAAAAGACACTCTGCCATCCCATCTCCCCTATACTGGGTCTCAGCTGATACCAAACCTTAAATAATAAGCACAACTCCAATAATAAACCAATTAGAGTAAAAATAGTCAATAAATATGAATATGTCACAATTATTACCTGCACTTAATCTCCTAAATAGGACACAATGCCCCCCAACTCCCACAAACCCTCTCTCAGAAAACAATTTGTAGGGCAGAAATGTATCAAGAAGAATAACCCAAAAACATTGATCTGGTAAAAAAAAAAACTGACTATGAAAGGATGACCAAATATGATTAAGTGAAAGATAATTTTATTCTATTAAAGGGGGACTTTGGTAATTTTTTCATCTACAATAATTTACAAAACATTTTCTAGAAGACTCAAGCAAGATTTGATACCAGTTTGAAAAATATAAGGAGATTAAATGAAATCACACACTGTTTACTTTTTCCTTTAATTTGCTATCATAAAACATGAAAAGTTAATGTTTTTATCCAAAAAGATCAAATTATTTAAGATTTCTGCAACTCTTAAAAATATAGTGGCTTAGATATATACAAACATTCAACAAATTTAAGGGGAAAATGTGCTAAACATAAAATACTAAAAATATTGATTGTATGAACAAAGCTTTGAATGTCTATTGATGGATTTTAAACATTGCAAATTTACTAAGTAACAAGGTAATAATTTTATTACACATTTATTAATAGCTCTAATTTCAATAATTTTCATAGTTCTAGTAGTATATTGGACATTTTAAAATTGGTATAATAATGATAAAGATGAATACTATTGTAAGGCATTTCTGCAAAACATTTAAGCACAACACAACTATATTTTTGCAACAGATGAAAAATCCACATTGCAGAAAGATTATACATAAAATTATTGAAAAACATCATTTTATTAAGAAATGACCTTTTAATATGGTAGAACCAGCAAGAAAAAAACTGTCATCCCACCACAAATTGAACTCTGAATACAAGCCTGCAAATTTTCTATGTGTTTATGAATTGTTAGCCAAGGAATAAATATTGATAGATACAACATATTTGTCTATATGCTAGATTGAGGAATTGGCCAAAGATTTATTCTAATCAACTGCAATGCTGGTCACTAATTTTCTAAGCTTACATCATTCATGAAGCATCCTCTTGTCTGAGATACCTTAAACAACCTTCACCTGTTATAATGCATAATGATACCCTAACCTAATCAAAATTTAAAACATTATGATCAAAGTGTGTTTGAACATGGTTTTCAAAGGTTTGCTGGTCATAATCAGGAGGAAACTGTTCACGGCACATTGGACACACCTTCCAGTGACTTTCAACATGTTCTTCAAACTTGCTTTGATCGTAGTTAGGAGGGAACTTCACTTCACAGAGTGGACATTTCTTGATGTGCACAAAACTTGGAATAAAAAGAGAAATAATTGAACATAACAGTGAAATTGAGACCAGTATTTAATCCCCAACAGTATTATTTTTGTCATTATTATTATCTAAGTCAGGGGTCTGTAACCTTAAACACTCAAAAGAGCCTTTTGGACCTGTTTCCCACAGAAAACAGCCACAA
This sequence comes from Myanophis thanlyinensis, assembly GCA_017656035.1. Lineage (NCBI taxonomy): Eukaryota > Metazoa > Chordata > Lepidosauria > Squamata > Homalopsidae > Myanophis > Myanophis thanlyinensis. Next base: position 12,480 of record JAEANM010008280.1, on the reverse strand, counting down.
AACCTGGGTGGATGTGGCCAACTCAACGTCACTCACTCCCATCCAGTCACATGACTGTCTTTCTCTCTTTCCATCCTTCTTTTTCTCCCTTTCTCTCTCCCACTCTCGTTCCCTCCCTTCCTACCTCTTTCCTCTTCCTCTTTTCCCCTTTCTCTTTCCTTACCCCTCTCTTCCTTTTTCTTTCCCTCCCTCTATCTTTACTTCTCTCTTCCCCTTTCTCTCCCTTTCCCCCTCTTTTCTCCTTTCTCTTTCTTTCTCTCCCTTTCTTTCCTCATCTTTTCTTCCCTCTTTCTGTCTTTCTCTCCCTCATTCCCTTCCTTCTTTCTCTCCCCTTTTCCTCCCTTTCTTTCCCTCCCGTCTTCCCCATTCTCTCTCTCACCCTGTATTTCCCTCTCTTTCTTTCCCTCCCACTTTCTTCCTCTTTCCCTCCGCCTCTTCTTTCTCTTTCTCTCTCCTTTTCTGTTTCCTTCCCTCCCTATTTCTTTTCCTGCCCTCTTCTCTTCTTCCCTCCCTCTCTTCCCCGCCTTTTCTGTCTTCTGTCTCTCTTGTATGTGTGTGTGAGATTCCTCTTGAACCATTTCCAAACACAAGCAAGGATTGGGGTTGGTTGGTTTTTTTGCTGACATTGTTCTTTCTTCTTTGGGTGCTTTTTACCATATGATTTAAATCAAGAGTCATTTCAGGTTCCCAGATAAATAAAGCTCCTTTAGCCTCCTGCTGTAGCTCCATCAGCTTGCTGGCTCCACCCCTCACCCTCCCCGTCACTCTCGCCCGGTCTGAAAAGGTGAGGGCGATGGTGGGGGATGGAAACTCGCTCCATATTCCAGAGCAGGAGTGAAGCCCCCCTCTACTTGCCTGTCATTTCGTGAATGCTTCTTTGGGTTCTTGGTGCTGCATGCACCTCAGTTGCTTGGGGAGATGCGCAACTTGCTATCTGCCCTGAGACACTGGCCCAGCCTGGCTGATGCTCCATGTAGTAACCAGCTCAAGGAGCAGGGGACGCCATCTCCCTCATTGTGAAGCACACTAAATCTAACTGCTGTGCAAGGCACTGCAAGACCAGTGGGAAGGCTAAATTAAATTTGTGCTTATGCAACTGGCCAGGCCAGTGTCTCAGGGCAGGTAGCAAGTTGCACATCTCCCCAAATAACCGAGGTGTACACAGCACCAAGCACCAGAAGAAGCACCCGTGACATAAGAGGCAAGTATAGAGGTACTTCACTCTCGTTCTGGAATATAGGACAAGTCTCCATAGCCTGCCATCACCCTTACCTTTTCAGACCAGACGAGGAGTAACTGGGGGGGGGTGGCAAGGGGCGGAGCCAACCAGTGGTGGGTTCAGCCAACAGAGTGCCACAGTTTAGTTTATTATTAGTTTATTATTAGATTTAACTGCCCCTCTCCCAAGGGACTCGAGGTGGTGTACAATGAACTAAAAAGATTTAAAATACAGCAATAAATTTAAAATATAAATTAAAAAATTAACAATTTAAAATTATATAAAATTTAAAAGTTTAAAAATTTTAAAAAATCCAATTAACCCCAAAAATTAATGTTCAGCCAGACTGGCCTGTTGGAACAAATGGGTCTTTAATGCGCACCGGAGGGTCCGCAGGTCTGTAATGGTCCGGATCTCCGCGGGCAGTTCGTTCCAAAGGGAGGAACAGCAGAGAGCCCAAAGAGCCACATGTTGCCGACACCTGATCTAAGTGAACCTACATAACCAGCAATAGCAAAAGTACTTAAAGAGTTATATACCACTCCACAGTGCTTTACAGCCATCTGACTGGTTTACAAATGTCATCATTATATTGTCCTCAACAATCTGGACCCTCATTTTATTGGCCTTGGAAGGATGAACGACTGGGGTAATCTTGAGCCATTCAGGATTGAACTCTGCTGTAGGCAGAATCAGACTGCAATACTGCACTGTTAACACTGCACTACCAAGACTAATTAGTGTTTCCATGCCATTGGACATAAAGGGGTTTTCCATTTAATCAAAGTACCTGTTCCTAATATTTATCCACTGTATAGCATAATCTCCACTAACCTCAGAACCCTCCAAATAGACTTCAACTTCCATATTTACTCAAAGAATTTTGGAAATTATAGTTGGAAAAGTACCCAAGTTTGGGGAAAGCTAGTACATTTTATCATGCACCAATATCCTTTAAGTATTCTTATACACCAGCTACCCTAATCAACAGTCATAAGATATAGATATTGTAAAAGTTTTTCAGGGTACCATGTTTCCAACTTGGTCTCATTATACTATTCCTTTACCTACCATGGAGAAAGTCTAGAAAGCCTAATTAAAAATTAATTCATTAATCATTTTAACTGATGAGGATTCTCTATCAAAATAGAAAGCTGCAAACTTTCACTCAGTGCATTCAACATCTTTAAAGTATATAGTTTTCAATCACTGGTTACAATGAATTTGAAGGTATACTTCAAATTCTTGAAAACACTGGTATTATTCAAGCCACTTACATTTATAAGCATAATAAAGAATGAGAAAATGATAGATGAAGTATGAAATGAAAAAAATAGAGGAATACTAAAGTGAATTTTATTTTGTATAAAGAATGATAAAAGAGATATTTTTATGAATAGGGAGATGTAGGAAACCGGTATATATATATTCAAAGAAAGTAAGTGATGGCTCAGTAGTTAAAGATGCTGAACTTGTCAGCTGGAAAGTCCAGTCCAGTAAAGTTTCAAGATCCAAGCATTGCACATTGGGGGGAACTCCCATTACTTGTCACAGTTCCTGCCCACCTAGTAGTTTGAAAGTGTGCAAATGTGTATAGATAAATAGGTACCACTTTTGTGGAAAGATGTCCCAGCATATAGTCATGTCACATTCAAATTCAAATTTATTGGTCACATACACAGTCATACATGGTACGACATGCAGTGAAATGCTTACACGATCTCCCACAATCATAAGTAAGTTAAAGCAAAATGGGAGGATAGGGTAGGAAATAAGTTAGGGATAGTTGACTATTTTGTATGAAGAATGATAAAGAGATATTTTTATGAATAGGGAGATGCAGGAAAGCGGTATACATATTCAAAGAAAGGAAGTGATGGCTCAGCAGTTAAAGATGACTATGTCCACATGACTATGGAAACATCTTCAAACAAAGCTGACTCAACTAAAGTTGTAAATGACTAGATAAGGGAAACCTTTATTTTTTCAAAGGACCCAGTATTTTTATCATAATTCCAATTTTGGAAAATGATTGGAAAATAATTTATTTTTCCAACTGCAAAAATTGAAATATAACTCTTCTTAGAGTTCAAGACCTGGGACTTAAGCTACTCCAGTGAAATTTCACTCATTTTTGTCCACAGTAAATGATCACATAATCGCATAAAGTATAACAATGAAAACTGTCAAGAAATCTCTGGTGTTAATTTGAAAACACAGTTTTGGCATTAGTACCTTACCTGGGATCAAAACAAAAGCCTGACCCACGTTCATGTAAGTGCAGATCTGATAGATCTGGAGCTGAAGGTGCACTTGCTTCATCAACCTGCAAAGGAAGTGTTTGATTTTATTGAATGTATTTTACTCACAGAATTGATGTCATTTTTTATTATTTCCATGACTACTTACATTCACAAACCAACAAAATTCTAAATAATCCATTAGGTATTTATGTGAACTGGCATTTATCTTGACAGATTCATATTGTTGAGGCTGTCATTTTCTTTGTTAAAGCAAAGAGCAACAAAATGTTGCCTTGAAGTTTTTCCTTGTCTCATCCCTGTTGCTTGCGCAGAAGAGCAAAAGTCTCTTAAAGGACCTACATAGGATGTAAGCTGTATGTTTTCTTGCAATACCATTAAAACTTGGCAAGTGCTACTGAGGAAGCTATGGTGGGAACCACTTGCAAACCGTTCTCTTTTAGAAATGAAGACTACAGCCTGCATTGCAAAACACCATTTTAATAGAAAGACTAATACTTTGATTGGCAACTTTAACACAAGTGTCTCAGGACTACATTCCTGCATAGCCCCTCAAAATAAAATGCAGTTTATCATAATACAAAACAAGCTTCCGTTTTATGAACAGCTACATTAAACAAGGAATATGCTAAAACAATATATGAAATAAATACAAAAGATGGACAAGTTACTGATTTATAAAGTTTCTTTATGAATTTGAGTGTCAGTACTGTAAACAGATAAAATTTGCAATGATACAATTTACCATCATCCTGCAATTAGAACTATCACCCAAACTATTTAATTTTAATAATTTCCCTCTTCATTTTTGTTGTTGGTAATCATGCTAGCAGCATTAAAGACATCAAAGCAGCCAAAAATAGAGTTGATTAGCATGGTTAGTCCAACAGTGATTATTGGGGATTAAGATTTATTCCAAGTAATTTCACATTTCAGAAATATATGCTCAAGCTGCAGTCCACTTTCAAACAGGTATCATTCTGAAATATTTTATGATATGATTTTCAGATAATAAAGATGATTTAATGCATTCATGAACTAATAAGTCAAAACTTTCTGAAGCTCCAATTAGGATCACCAATGGTGATGAATATTGGAAGTTACAATTCAACAACATCTGGAAAGGTACTGTTTACAAACATTAATTTAACAGCAAAATGATTTACAGTATTACAGTAGTAACAAAAAGAACAAGAAAAATATACACTAAGGCAGCAAATTTATATATGCTCTCAACTATTCATCTATTACAACAGGAACAACCTGTATTCATCTAGTCCCAAATTCCTTATGTTTTATTTAAAATAATATAATTGTAGCCATATTTAAGTCCATGTAAGAAAAGTATATAGGTACACCTAATTTATTCTTTATCTCTGAAAATAAATACTGCTTGAAAAGGCTCTTCAAACTACTATACAGTTGGCAGCACAGTCACATATCACATAAAAATACAATTAGGATTAGGAATAAAATTATTTCATGGCTAACGTAACAGAAGTCAGTTCACACAAAAGCATTCCTTTTTTCTATTAAAGAAAATAATGAACAGCTTTATTGATATTTTAACCCTTCTACCAGGTGCCATATACATAAAAAAGCTCTTTGCTTATTTTAAAGGAATATTATATTGGTGCTTGTAAGATTCCTATACCAGTACAAAATAGTTAGCATTCTATTTTTTCTGTTAAATATCTTTGCCTAACCAGTTAATTCTTTTCTACTGACAAGCTGAAAAGTCATATTATATGTTAAAGCTTCTATTTGATGTAAGACAAGAACCATTTCTGAGAACAGATATACACTTGCCCAAAGTTAGCTCTCATTTCAGCACATTAGGGTTCTTCTGCCTCATTACAAAAACTAAGCTATGCCAGCAAATGAGCAGAATACTTAAGCTCTCTTCTTCTTGGGTTTGCAAAAGGTTAAAGCACATAGATTAGAAAGAACACTCTCCTAATTAAACTGCAGCAGACATCTAGAGAGAAGAAAAGCTTGTCAGCATACAGTAGTATCTATGCCAAGAATAGTCACATTAAATATGCAAAATGTGAAATAAAGGTAGGCAGGTACACTACACTCACATTCAAGATGTTAAATAGGTCAAAAAAGTTCTGAGAATTTCCACAATTATTCCCAGTAATGGACTCAGAGGGCAAAAGGCAAGAAGAGGAGATAATGTTTTCTTCATTATTAGTACTGAGCACCAAGGGTAAAATTGTGCTGTCTCAACATTGATCAGTTTCTCAAAAGGTTAATGGCAATTAAATGTGGCAAACTGGACTATGTGAGAAACAGGTCATGATGCCACAATATTTGCTATAGTAAAGGACTTCTTTAAAATAATTCTTATACAAGGGTTTCCACCATAATTATTCCAAAATAATAGTTACCTATTTTACAGCTTTATCACATTTTATTTGAGCTAGCAACTGTCTACATGTGAAAAAGACATTTACAGAAATTAGTATGTTTACGTTACTGGTAATTTTATTTCTTTATTCAGAAATACCGAAATAAAATCCTGATCTGAATTTTGTTCATGTGGGATGAACATGTTTAACATTTATTAAATGTTACTCTATCAGAAACACTTTTCTTGATCTACAAACACTGTTAGATCATTTTCCATTCAAAATACAGATTTCTGTACAGTATTCCAATTAGGATAACTCTTAACATAAGCATCTCAGACAGCTAGAGTTTAAAAATTTCCAATTTTGGAACTGTGTGTGGAAATTAGTGCTCTGGCTATGTTTCTGATCACTTTAATCATTGAAACAATATAATCATTAATAGCACTGACTGACAAAGATAAAACCAATTTTGATATCTTTGAATAAATCCTGCAACTTCCACAATCATAAATGGATGCCGCTGACTTCTAATGAACCTTCTAATGTGAGATATTATGTTGACCTCATTTAAACTGGAAACTTTCAGAGAGAAATATTCAGATATATTTGGGCAGGAGATGGAGACATAAGTTAAATATATGAAACGTAAATGTTATTTTTACTTCAAACTTACATTATTATCCTCAAGATCTTCTAAACCCTCAGGACGACTGAAATTACGAGCAGGCTGACTGCATACCACATTATCTTCAAGGTCCCAAGGGGCTGTTTTCATGGGTGGCCTTTGGATATCATCAGGATAAAAAGAATCATCTGCTCCACCTGAAATCATAATTAGATGATTAGATTATATACAATGAAGCTTTTTCTGAAAGGCCATTTTCCAAAAGAGCTTTATCTTTTGTTAAAATGCTTTAAAGTAATAGGCACTTTTATTAATGACTACAAATTAATTAAGTTGCTTTGAGAACCTGTGATATGCTTCCAAAGGAATTTTCCTAGTACAACTAATTGACAAAAACTGAATCCTCAAACCTCTAGTTTCCTGGTTTGTGTAGGGATTTCCATAGTGCAGAAGTGGTACACTAGGTAATGTAGCAGGAATCTGCCCATTATCTTCAGAATTAAGATCTGGATTGAGAAAATGTAGTGCCTGCTGAGAAATCTGTCCTTCCTTGATCCTTTCTGTTTGATTTTCTGGTCTCCTTCCAGGTTTCTAAAGAATGGTTGAAAAATAATGCTAAGATACAAGGAACAAAACAGTCTTTAAAGGCTGCTTCATTTAGCATTCTCTATTCCCATTATCTATATTTTTTAAATGTTCATATCTGCAGGACTATAAATGTCTAGCTTGATATTGTCTCTTATTTCTTCCCATCCTTTAAATAATCTGAGTTATGTTATACCGAAGAGTAACTAAAAAGTAGTAAAACTTAAATTTATATAAAGTTTCTGAAACAGTTGTTAGTTTAATATTGAATGTTTTAATTCTTAAAACTTTCTGAACTAAAACTTAAACTAATACCTGTTTTATCTAAATATTTACTTAAACAATTTCTAAATTTGATAAAATAAAATCTTTTCTAAAACCAACATGGATGTTCTATTCCAGAGATGATTCACCATCTTGAGGACGGGGGAAAGAGCTGCTTAATGGTTGGTATGATAATGATATGACAGGGAACTGTGCAATTTTTTTTCTTTTTTCTATACAGAAACAATCGTTTTGCCATCCTCAGATCGTCACCATCACTATCATCGTGGTTAGGATACTGAAGTTTCTACACATTTCCGTAGGAATACACATTTCTGAATTCCTTTGGTTATCATACAAACATACTGCCCCATGTTCTTGTAAGCTTTACAACAAGGTATCTAACAGTTTAAAGCTTCCATGATACAGTGGCACCTTGGTACTCGTTAATTGGTTCCAGGAGGTGCAATGAATGCTAAAAGCGATGAGTGCCACATGACTTACCACATGACTCTTTCTTCGGCCAGGTAGGACTTTGTGTCTGTCCCTTTTCCTATGTCAGCGACCTTCCCGACATGGCTGACTTGCTGTCCTTTCTCTTTGGCCGTTCCCCTTTTTCTATTGCACCATGTCATGTATTAAACAAGCAATCACTACCAGAACATTTTCACATCAAAATGTGTTCAGTATCAAATTTGATGACTGAAGCAATTGAGTACCAAGGTTCCACTGCACTATGTTATAAATTCACATTTAATTATATCCCAAGGTATTTTTTTCTTCTAACTAATATAGTATTCATATTCTGATTTGTACTGAAATAGTTCCAAGTGCCACATGACAAATATATAATATATTATCAGTAGTTCACTGATATTAAATCAATACCTCCTCATTGCTGAGGGCTCCCAGATGAGATGTCAATTCATCTATCTGCCTGTCTTTTTCAGCCAATTGCATCTATTTAAAACACAAATTAAAATAATAATAAATTTAATTTAATAAATTAAAATAGTTAATGACCATAGGACAGTTCTCCAGATATATTTTCAGGGTCAGATACTTAATATAAATAACCTGTATTATTGCTATAATTTATAATTTATGCTCTCCATGTGGATGTTGCAAATATCACATCATTATTTATTTGTTCTACCTAGTTCCTTATATTAACCGTATTTGGTTTTCCTACTTTCATTTTGTTGACTTTTTAAGGGCACTGCTGGTTTCCAAAACTTTCTTCAGTATTCAGGCAAGGCCAAAAAATTGCAATCCATAAATGAGAAATCAGACTTTACACTGTAAGCTGGACTCTACTTTCACTTGTCAAAAATAAAAAGCTGATTTGGCATGTTAATTATTTCGCTGATATGCATGTTTTGTAAAGTAGTATGTAATACTAGCTAGCCTTTGAAGTCCCACATTGGGACGAGGACATGTAGAGTGTGAAGCAATGGGATGATGGCAAAAAAAATAAAAAAAAAAAATTCCGATCAATTTAAAATTTTAACTTACCAAATTGCTAATTAACTATTCCCTATTTATGTATTTTTTTAATATAACAAAAACAGAATCTTAGAAATGTAATTTTAGGGCTGTACTAAAGACTGTTCTTTCATACAATACTTACTTTTCTTTCATTACAAAACAAGAGCTTCTGCAGTCACTTATGGTGTGGAAAGCAATAAGCACTTTTCAAGTTAGGCTACATATGGATAAAAACAATGGATTTCCTTGTGTAATAAATAACATGCTGAAACTCATGTTCAGAAGAGCTAGCTCTGTGTCATAACAGTTCCAAAGCCAGGCAAATAAATCATTCTGTATCACTGAAGGCAGTAGAGAAACAAAGAGGTAATATGTTCAGAGATAATAGTTCTATTGCAGAAATTTGACTTCAATAATGATTCTATAAAGTGAGTACAGGTAGTCTCTGATTTACAACCACAATAGGAGCTGGAACTTCCATTGCTAAGCAACACAGTTGTTAAGTGAATCATGTGGTTAAGTGAATCCATATCCGTCCAATGACTTTGCTTGCGGGAAATCCACTGGGAAAGTTGCAAATGGCAATCCATGTTACCACAGGATCCTGCAACTGTCATAAATACATGCCAGCTACCACTACCCAAATTTTGATCACATGATCGTGGAATGTTCGTAAGTTCAAGTTATAAATCACTTTTTTCAGCACCACTGTAACTTTAGTCATTAAACAAATGGTTGTACCTGTAAACACTTATGTTAATCACCAACTCTAATTTCCCTTGCAGAGTGATTATTTTAATTAGAAGATTGTACAACCATTTTAAATAATTGTCCAAATAAGGGTTAGACTTACTAGATACTGGTCTTTCACCACACCTAGTTGTTGCTTCACACTCTCACTAATTTTCACTTGCTCCTTCCATTTCAGTTCCAATTTGGCCAGTTCATCAGCATACATCGTACATTTCAATTTCTCATCCTACAGAAAAATTATAAATCATCAAGGTTTGAGAAACTCACAGATTATTTTGTACAGGTTTTTTTTAACTGAGCATCCCTAAACTGATTTATTAATTTTCTCTAATCATACATAGTTTGACATTTTAGCTAAAGAATAAAACAATGAATACTCTTCAAACTGTTTAGTAGTTTTCTAGGCAAATGTGCAATTCTTTTTCTGCCATGTAATTTCATTTTTGATTTTGGATTACTGCAAACATACTCCAAAGTTTTGCAACTATCAAGCATACCCTATATCCAGAAACAGAAATCAATTGGCCTTAATCTCAGTAAGCAGTGTAATCAGTTATGAAATATTATCAAGTGCTAGTAAAAGAAGACTATGAGGAAATCATCTTCAGAATATTATTTGATACTTGTCATGTTCATTGAATTAAATAATTCATTCCCTTCAAGAAAAGCCAAGAACTCTCTATTTCTTTATTTTCTCATTTCATTTCATATTATTATAATCCTATTTCATTGGAAGTTTATTTTCATCCCTTTTGATATTGGCAAACCTGTACATGGAAAAAAGGTACACATTCAGAGCTTCCAGCAATTTGTTTTAAAATTATTTTTATACAACTGAATAAAAATAGTCTTAGATAGGGCAATACTATGCAATATTATTATATAAGTGACCTATATAATGCAAATCTATGAATATTTAACAACAATATATGATTACAACAGAACTTATTTCTGAATAACCATAATATGAAAGTGCAGGCTTTCTTCATCAGAAGTATAAATGTCATAAATAGTTATGTCATAAATATATTTTACTATCTATAGCCTTAGGTCTCAGTTCCCACTGATACGTAAATGAATTATAAAGAGATATATTAACTTACAAGAACTTTTCAAATACATCAAGTCAAATGTGGACATAAACATACCAAAACACTGAGATTTTCTAACATGACTCCCTAGTTTCTTGTTTTACTTACTGACAGCATCGGTTTGCATTTCTTAAATTTCACTGTTCTGTCTGAAATTTCCTTATTCTTTTCATGATCTTGTTCCTTTTCTGAAAACTCCAAAACCGTAGCAGATGAAATGATGCTAACTGCATATATTGAAGAAAAATATAGTTTTGCATGAAGAGTTCTAATTAAAATTAGAACAAAATTAGAATGTTTACATACAGAGATTTATATTTATTGATTTTTGGTAAAGGAAGCAAAAGCATGTTTAAAGCTGAAGATAAATCAGCATATTTTTTTGAAGACTGACCCCTTCCCCTCCTCCCAGCTCTCTGACTAGAAAATTATTAAAGCAGGTTGAACCAGAAGGTGGTAAAAGAGAACAAACAATCCCCTCTTTTACCATCAAAGGGAACAGGGAAAATAAGGACACTTGACCTAAAAGCAAATTACAAAGCAGCTTGAGTCTGCAAACAGAAGAATTCTCCAATTCCATTCCCCATTTTTTCCTGGAAAAATAACTGAAATGGGCTGGCGAAGAACTGTGAGGCAGAAAACAATAGCAGTATTTTCACTTGCCTTCTTTGTGACAACAGCATTTTTAATCATTAACAAAAACAAAAAGAGAGTAGTATAGTTCTGAAAAATAAAGCTGCTTTTTGCCAATTTTTGTTTTAAAAAAAATATGAGCAATCACTGCAGTTTAAGTTTGTCACCATTCTTCAAGGCTAAATACTGGATTACACAGCACAGATGCCAGGATCATTGATCTGATCATTGGTCGGGAACAGAATGATGTGGAAGATCCAGTACTGAGCTCTGAATTGACTGCTATATCATCAATCACTGTCAATGGAGGAAAGAGCCTCTTGCTAGATTTTGTCCTGTCTGGTGCCCAAAAGAGCAGAGAAGACTCAATCACGGCTGAAAGAGTGCTGCTGGCATTCTACGAGGTATAAATGGAACTAGAGTCCCTAAAAAGACAGAAATAGCCCACCACAAACTGTTTTATCTCATGATCCTCCCAAACTCCTTATAGCTGGTTTTGTATTAGCACAGAGTTGAGTTCTCATTTCCCAACTACAGCAAATGACTAGTAATCTTCTAAAAAAAGGAATCAGAGAAAAAGGCTGCAAGGGGAGCTTAGGCAAGGACTAACTATGTGCAATTTGGAACTGGGAAGTGATAACATCCTTGCAAGTAAGGATGTAAGTTCTGATCTCACAGAAAAAGGAAGAGGAGCATCCCATTAAAATGTACTTTCCCCATTACTAGAAAATTACTGCTTTCTTTTATAAAAACACTAAGAAATGCTAGTTATAAACAGTAAGGTTGATGGCATGTTTAATTCACATGCTACAGCTATCTAATTAAAATCTACAATTGCTATGCATCATTCCAATAAAATGGCAGAAGTTAGCATGGAATGGAAATTTATATTATATTACATTACATTGTATTATATGTTTTTGTAGATTTTCATGGGTACAGATATGCAGATCTAGGTCTGTTCGGGTCTTTTCCTGTGTAAATTGGAGAATATCTTTGCAACGTTTCGGCGAGGTCACCATCTTCAGGCTGGTGCCTTCTGCCTTGTGCCAGTGCAAGCCTATATATATGCAGGTCTAGGTCTGTTCGGATCTTTTCCCGTGTAAGTTGGAGAAAAGACCTGAACAGACGTAGACCTGCATACCCGCACCCATGAAGATCTACGAAAACACATATATATATGCATGCACACATGCACACACAC
>JAEANM010008279.1:4476-17120 GCA_017656035.1 Myanophis thanlyinensis | reverse complement strand
AGTCCTTAGGGAGATGGGGCGGTATATAAATGTGAATGAATGAATGAATGAATGAATGAATGAATAAAATTTGAATGACAGCGAGACCGATCAACCAATGCCTTCAGAAGTTGTGGGTGCTTCATCACTGGAGGCTTTCAAGAAGAGACTGGGCTGCCATTTGGCAGCCACATCTGGCTACCTCTTGTCACTCATGGAAATAGCCTCCTTAATGCCACCATTACCTTACCTACACCTGACGTTGCCTTTTGTGGCCTGTTGTCAAAGGAGAGGGAAGCAATTTTCCCATGAAAGAAGGTGATAAATTTGGACCCAGCCTTAAAAAAACCCAATTTCCAGTGAGGCTGAGTAGGCAACCAACCATTACCAAAGACAGCTGCTCTTGCCTGCTTCCTTAGTCTTCATTCCCTTTTTCCTTTGCAGAGCGCCACTTCCAGCGGCTGGGCCGGCTACTCCAGGCCTCCATGTTCCTTGATTTCATGTGGCAAAACATGAGGCTGGCTGAGGCTCCCAGGTGGGACGAAGAGATGGAGACCTGACAGCTGAACAGTTTGACACTCCCCCACCAACAGTGTTTAAAGTATGTTTTCTATAATAAATACATGCTTATTTGTATAAATAAATTTGCCTCTCATTTGCTGGGCCATACAAGTTCACCCCAGTGTCTTTTAAAAAATAACACACTTAATTCCTTAACAATACTGATCTTTCACAGATGAACTAATCTACATAGTTTCACAGTCAACTTTTGGGAGCGTACTGGAAGGTGTGGCATAGTTCACCAAGCTTGCTGAGCCCTGGTTGCTCTTCACCATAGATGATTGAACAAGCCACAGTTGATACGGTTGGAACCACATGTTAAGGCTAAACCAAACAAACCAAATGATAATCCAGGAGTGTATGAATCAGGTCTCGCTTCTGCAGGAAGATGTCATGGCCATAAAGGCAGGAAGGATACTTTGGAGATCCAGGAGGACAGTTCTGCTGGTCTGACTGTGTCCTCTGGGGTGGTTGTAAGCTTTGGGTGAGATGAAGCAGCTGGGGATACAAGGGAAGGGTTGTGTCTTGCTGTACCTGCTCCCATCTGTTGCAGCTGTGATGAACAGGATCTTGCAGAGTGCCTCGAAGTAGAGATGCAGCAACCTTTAGGTTAACACCAGCTTAGCCCCAAAACAGGAGGAAGTGAGGAAGAAACTCAAAACTCCTCACTTTGATTATCGTTGCTATGAGAAGCGGGAGGGAGGGAGCATCTTGCTCAGGCTTTCAAAGTTCCGTTATTACCCCCTTTAACACTAAAGGCGAGTTCGAGTAGTCCTTCTGGAGTCTTTTTGCTGCTCTGCACTACCTCAGAGGGCTGTTTTATTTATTGATTTATTAGATTTATGTACCTCCCACCTTGTCCAGAGGCAACGCTGGACAGCTTACAAACATTAAAATTGCTGGACATTAAGATGACCAAGAGCAGAGTAAGGAAGAGTAGCACCCACTACACAGAATATAAATAATCACAGCAGAACTGCCAGGCAGACCCCATCCAATTCAGTGGCTTTAGTGCCCATAATTATTCTCTGGGTAGCATTTTTACAGTAAAGACATCAACCTTGTAAGATGGCCAGAATCACCTTATGGTGAGATGGGTGGCTAACAGATTTAATAAATAATAAGCAACCCAGCTTGTCTTAACATGCTTTATTTGCTTATTTAATTTAGATGTCTAGCAGCGAATTATGCACTATTTTCCAAATTTAATACACACTCTGTTACTGTTCATGAGTGGATAAAGTTATTCCTCATAACAAATTTTTATTCTGCAAGTGAGAGAAGTGAGGAGAAGCTCTGTGTGAAATGCAACATGAACTTTTTTTAAAAATGGGAAGAGACAGGATGACTTTCCAAAGAAATTGCAAACTGAGTAATTTTATTTTTCACAGGCTTGGAATTGCTCGGAATTTCAAAGTACAGCATATTAATTACATGCCATTTTATTCATATTTTTATATGTCTAATAACCCTCAAGCCTCTAGATTAGAAATCAGTTACTAAAATATTAAAATACATTAAGTAAGGCATACCCAAAAGTATTAAAGTGCCTCCATTCCAGTATATTAGATTAGATAATTTTAAATAAATGTCTACTGTAGACCCCAACTTGGATACAGCAGTCAGCAACTCATGGATGTTGATAGTTGAGTAGAAAGTAGGACTCAGAGCTTCAAAGGGCGCTGCAGGCCTCAGTTCTACCTGCCCGTCTCTTTTGTTCTGGCAGAATTGGGTTAAGTCCTTCACAAAATATTCTCAGTGCTCTTCCACATAGATATGTGTCTGCTCCATCCAGCATGGCCAAATCGTGCCCCATTGCAGAAGGTGACGTCACCCAACCTGGTGAGAAATGTCTCCTTCTTTCCCCTCCAAGGGATTTGTTCCAAGATGAAAGCTCTTGCAGTGGTGCTTTCAGCTTGGTCTCTCTTTAGGAAAATGGAGGTGTGTCCCTCTGTGGAAGAACCTTGTCATCCCTTGAGCCACTTCAGTTAGACCCTCTGACTGTGGAAAGATCCCAATTCTAACCCTGCATAAAGAATTGAGTGATTTCTTCCACATGCAACAGGCATTTTGTACCTCCATAAATCTCGGAGTCCAATAATATCAGATGGCACCTTCTTTGTTTTCTACAGAGATCTCTGCATAGCCCTTCTGGTTAGGCTGCTGCATTTCTGGAGGATTTCACGAGGGGAGGGGCGTGGGGGCACAATGGGCCCACTAGGCACGGAGCCCATACCAGGGGAGGGAAGCAAATGGACAGGGTCTCCAGAAGATCCCCCTTCAAAGCCTGGATTGTTCTGCTGCTGGCTTATGGAGGCGCTTCCTGGGTTGCCAGGTGTCTGGGGAAGGGGCTCTGTGAGGACCACGTGGCTCTCAGGATCACAGGGGCCACGGAATCCTTGGTCACTCTCTTTCCCAGAGG
Organism: Myanophis thanlyinensis; assembly: GCA_017656035.1. Taxonomy (NCBI): domain Eukaryota; kingdom Metazoa; phylum Chordata; class Lepidosauria; order Squamata; family Homalopsidae; genus Myanophis; species Myanophis thanlyinensis. Next base: position 14,158 of record JAEANM010008279.1, on the reverse strand, counting down.
CTGGACTGGAATTTCCTGAGGTGGAACTTATACTTGGAGAAGGAAGGCCTTTGCCCTCAAGCGAGCCAGGGTCTGTCTGTTGCAACTTCTGGTTGAGGCAAACCTGGTTTCCCTTTTGCTGGGCTGCCCAACTCTTCCTGCGGAGACTGGGGGCTTCGGTGAGGTTTGGCAAGGAGCTGCATAGGCAGGGAGAGGCAAGAGCCAGGAATTTGCTAAGTGGGTTTCTATATGGCTGGAGAAACATGGAGGGGACAATGCCCGTGGCCCCATTGTACCTGGAAAGCCAAAAGGGGGACAGGTCAGGAGGAGAGGGCACCACTTCAGCTCCGTGACAAGGCCTGCTGGATTAGCCTAAGCCAACATGGAGGGAATTCCATTTTGTTGGGTCAGCAATAATATCTAAGTTTGCTGCTTCTCAATAACTACAGAACTGAGCCTGTGGCATTGTGGGGTGAGGGATATCCCCAATCTCTTCAATAAAAGCTGGTTTCTTCTTTAATGCTAATGTCCTAATATTCTTTTGCAAAATTTCTACTTTTGGGAAAGAATTTCTGCATACAGATTTTGGAAGAAATTTTGAACTCTCCTTTAGCCCCACAGAGATTTGGATGCGGTTCCCCAAAGAGGAAAGAGCAAGAAAGAGGACAACAGCCGTTATTAGAGACTCCAGGTTCAGTGGATCATAATTCCCATCTTTCATGCTCAGGCTAAGAGCTGATCACTCTGGGGAGGATCTTATGTAGCCTTTCCCAGTTCCTCAGAGGCCACTGCTAGACCTGCCTCTCGGATTGCAAGGCCTTCGCGGCTTCACTGATTGTCCTCAAAATCCAACCAGCATTCACAGGACATCCACATAATTAATCTCAAACCATTCCATTGTTTCTGACAAAGTGAACCACAACTCAGGAAAGGTAATCTCTTAATAACATTTGTTCATCCAAAAAGGTGCCACCAGAGCCTTCTGAGGTTTGCTTAAGAGAGCCCAAGATTTTGTCTATGAATTTTTCAAGGTAGCAACTATAATGCAGTATTCGGTATTTTTTATCAGGCTTTCAGCAACCAGTCATGGTCTGTGAGCAGAAACTGACCAGTGCCCCATTTGTGTGCCCAAACTGAGTTCCTCTCCCACAACCCAGCCCGCTTCCTGGCTTACCAAACCAGCCACCAGCCACTGTCTGATTTCTCCAATACTTCCACCACAATCCCAAACTCGAGGGAGAGTTCATCTGGTTCCTTGGCTCTGTGGGCCTGGGTGACATAATACAGCATCCCTGGAAGGAAAAGGAAAGGGAAAGAAGTGTGAGTGCAAAGATGCCACTACCTGCCTTATTACAAAGCAACCACATTGGTTCCCATCCATCCAGCTTCAAAACGAGAGACGTCAACTCAGGAAATAGCTGGTTCTGCTTGGGACAGGCAGTTGGTTGAGGCAATGGACGCATTTGGTATTTTGAGACTTCTGCTATCACAAAGTGGCTGTGGTGAGATGGCGTTCTTTTCACAAAACAGTGCTATTTTGAGTGTGATATAAATAGTCCTTGACTTACAACCACCCCAGGATTGAAATTTCCACTGTAAGTCATTGCACTTGTAAGTTGAGACAGACCTGATTTTATGACCACTTTTACAGCAATCATTAAAATGCATCCAGCTTCCCACCAGCATTTTTTGCCAAAGATTTGCAAAAAGGGTTGCAGTCATGTGATCACAAGATACTCTAACCAATTACAAAAGTGAGCTGGTTGTCAAGCAGCTGAATTGAGAGCACACAGTTTTGGAGTGACTCAGTACTTGCAAGTGCTAGTACAGGTTGCAAGTTACTTTTTCCGAGGCCTTGTAACTTTGAACTGTCTTTAAACATCTAAGTCATAAGTCAAGGACTGCCCGTATTGTAAAAATGCCAGCGGGCCCATGTGAGCTTTCTTGCAAAACAACATTCCTTTTAAAAAAGTAAAATGATCTAAAACAGACGGAAGGGCCTGCAGGGACACTGGGACCCCCAGAACGCAACTCCAGTTCTTGATCTGAAGATCTGGCCATGAAGGGGATGGACTCCACAGCCTTTAGAAACAAAAAAAAAAAAAAAATGGTTGGATCTGCACTATTTAGTGCCATCCTCTCTGTACTACAGCCATACTGTATTTCCCAAACTTAGCAACTTTAAGCTATGTGGACTTTGATCCCGGAAGCATGGGAGTTGAAATTCACATATCTTAAAGTTGTCATGTTTGGAAAACACTGGTCTACAAGAAAGAGTTGGGGGACAGTTAGGATTCACCTTCCTCGTCGTTTTCTTCCATGATGGACATTTCTTTGCTGTCCTCCAAGTACGGAGCTGGGAACCAGGCGATTTGCTTTCGGTTGTTTTCCACTAGCCACCATCCTGAGGCAAAAGATCATGGAGGGGTCAAGAAATGAGCTGGGTGCTCCCTGGCATTCCTTGGGGGGGAAAGACAGACATGGGGGGATTGCAAACTGGCATCCATCTTCTGTTCCCACCCAAAGGTACTTGGCTTCCTTTGAAAGCCATGACTGGACCTTAAAAGCAGGTCGAGGAAAAAGGCATAGTGACATGGCCTGGTGAACGGCCAGCTGGGCTTGGATCTGGTTCTCTCCTGCAAGTGATTCCCCTCCATTTGCATTGAGGTGCTTCCAAAGTCTTCCTTTAGTTGACCTGGGTTGCTGGTGGCTTCGTGAATGATACTCCAAGGTTCTGTCTTAGGCCCAGTACTCTTCAACCTCTTCTTAACGATTTAGATGAGGGTACAGAAGGAGAACTCATCAGATTTGCAGATGATGCCAAGCTGGCAGGAAAAACCAACACACTGAAAGATAGGCTCAAGATCCAGATGGATCTCGACAGATTTGAAGACTGAGCTTATCTAACAAAATGAAATTTAACGTACAGAAAAGCAAGGACTTAAACTTAGATAAGGAAAATCAAAAGTACAGGTACAGACTAGGTGAAACCTGGCTCAACACTAGTAACTGTGAGAGGGATCTTGAAGTCCTGGTGGACAGTCACTTAAAGACGAGCCAATAGTTTGCAGCAGCAGTCAAAACCAATGCAATCCTAGGCTGTGGGATAGAATCAAGGTCACGTGAAATATTAGTACCACTCTACAAAGCCTTGGCAAGGCCACATTTAGAATACTGCATCCAGTTTGGTCACATCAATACAAAAAAGATGCTGAGATTTTGAAAAGAGTTCAGAGAAGAGCAACAAAAATGATTAGGGCCTAGAAGCTAAAATATACAAAGAAAGATTGCAGGAGTATACCTAGTCTAGTGAAAAGAAGGAATGGGGTGGCATGATAGCAGTCTTCCAATTCTTGAAGGGCTGTCCCAAAGAAGAGGGGCCAACTTATTCTCCAAAGCACCTGAAGGCAGGACAAGAAACAATGGATGGAAACTAATCCCAAGGAGAGAAGTGACATAGAACTAAGGAGAAATTTCCTGATAGTAAGACCAATTAAAATTGCCTTCAAAAGTTGTGGGTGTCCCATCACCGAAGGCTTTTAAGAGACTGGACAGCCATTTATCAGAAATACAGTAGGTATAGGTCTCGTGTGAGAGCAGGGAGTTGACTAGATGACCTCCAAAGTCCCTTCCGTTACAGTTGCTTACTGTTATTCACCTCACGAGGTTGTGGTGGGATGGAAAGGAAGAAGAGGGAAGGAGGATGAGATACATTTGCTGCCTGGAATGATTTATAAAAATAATAAAGGCAGGATAAATTTTTTTTAAAAAAATGCTTAGATGAGGGACCACGCAAACAGCAGGGCCAACTCTTTTCTCTGTTGCTGCCAGAGAAACGAGCCAGAGCCATGAGGGGAGAGGAGAGGAGGCTGTTTCAGCACTGGCAGCAGATGGAAGGGCCAGGGAATTCTCAGAAGGGAGGGATTGGCACTCCAGCCCAGCCCAGCCCAGCCCTTGGCCACTTTAAGCCAGTGGTAGGATTCAAATGTTTTTACTCCTGGTTCTGTGGGCGTGGCTGGGGGGGGGGTCACGTGACTGGGTGGGTAGTTTCTATAACCAGAGCAATAAAGATGAGGCTAGAAACAACATCAGGATGTTTCTTTCCTGCCTTCCTTACAGGATTAGCCCTGTAAAGTGGGGAAAAAAACAAAAGGAGATTTCTTCTAACAACCGGTTCTCCCAACTGCTTAGGAAATTTACTACCGGTTCTAGCAAACCTGCTAGAACCTGCTGAATTTCACCTCTGCTTTAAGGTCTGTGGACATCAACTCCCAGGCTTCCCCAAACAGCATGGCTAGCTGTGGAATTCTGGGAGCTGAAGTCTATAAAGTTTAAAGCGACCAAGGTTGAGAAATTACCCCTTTCTGGCTCCTTCTGCTCTGTCCATCCATATCACTCAAGCAGGAAACTCTCCTGGAAAAGCTGCTCCCTGCAGGACATTTGACTGGTTTTGCAATCCTCCCAGCTTTTTGCAAGGTAGGGAAGCCCAGGATGAAAATAAATCTGGCTAATCTAAGGAGAACGCTACAGAAACAAGCTTGGGTCAAGAATATCGTTCTTATTATCTTTGGTGGGGTTCATACATTTATAATGGTATGATTGGTTTGATTTTGGTTCAGGCTGGAGTGCGAACTTTCCAAGGGTAGCTTGTAAATCATGATTTGTGGCTTAGAAGTAGTTTATAAACTATGCCTGTGTGGGATTATAGGGCATACTGTCATGGAAACCTAGCCAATTTTGTTAAAGGGCGAGATGGTGAGTTCTAGTCCAGACTTAGGCATAAAAGCCAATGGAGTGTTCTTGGGCGAGAGGGTGAGTTCTAGTCCCGCCTCAGGCTGGCCGGGTGACTTTGGGCCAGTCAATCTCTCTCAGCCCAGCCCACCTCACAGGGTGGTGGTTGTGGGGAAAATAGGAGAAGGAAGTAGTATTGGAGATGTTTACTGCCTTGAGTTATTTCTACCAATAATAAAGGCAGATATAAATTAATTCATTAAATTATATAAATAAATAATAAATGAACCATGGTTTGTGAGTGCCTGTAGACAACATGTAGCCAGGCCATGGCATCCAGTTTCTGTCGGAAGGCACATTTTTGGGCTGCTTACCTGTCCTGTCCTTCATCAGCACTTCCAGCTTTTCTGCCTTTCTGGCTTCAAAGGGCTTGTTCTGGATGTCTTGAGTTCGGAAGGGTGCAACGCATTGGTACATCTGGGAGATGACCGGCTGTGTGATGGTCAGGGTGGGTGCCCTGGGAGCTTCTTTCTTCCTCTCTCCAATTTCAGAAGGCAAAACAATGACGCTGCAAGAGGAAAGTCGTGACATTCAAATGGAGGTTGCAACCACAGTTTTTTCCAGGGATTCCTAAAACCACAGCTTGTCACAGCGCTGAGGCAGTCCTCACCTTACGACCGTTTGTTCAGCCAATGCTTAAAGTACCCCGGTGCTGATTGAAGGGACTTGTGAGGGCCCCTGTGGCCACCTGAATGCCATCTGGGGACTTGGCCAGGCAGCAGGAGACGTTGGCAGGGAAGGTCCCCGATCGCTGCCACCTGCCAAGAGGGCTCTTCCCGTCTCTGGGGACGGGCGGAAAAAGCTCCAGATTTTGGCACGGGGCACTTTCAAGCTGCCCCAAGAGTCGGGGGCCTCTCCTTCGGGACGGGGCTTTCTCCAGCAGCCCCAGAGACAAGAGGGCTCCCCTCAGCTGGCAGCTCCAGGTTGGATTTCTGCAGGGAGTTTTCATTTTCTGCCTTGGTCCTGGCTTGGATCTGGGCCTGGAGCTTTTTCAGCCCCCGGAGACAAGAGGGAATCCTCTCTGCTCTGGGAGCGGCCGAAAAGGCTCCACGCCAAAGGCCAGGCGAGCTTCTTGGCTCTGGGGCTGAAAGGAAATGCAAGCAGTTCTGCGGCCCTTTGTGGGAGGCCGTTGTATTTCAAGGAGCTTAGCTACACCTTTTGATTTCCTCTTCCTCTTCTTATCACCTTGGGGCTCTCTCTGAGTCGCTCTGCTTCTTTCTCAGTCTTGCTTGCTGAATAAAGGAAAAGGGCTTGTGAAGTTCTGACTTTCCGATCTTGAAGTCTCACGATTCAGTTACAGGTAGTCCTTGACTTATAACAGTTCATTTAGTGACCACTCAAAGTTATAACAGCATTGGAAAAAAATGACTGTTTTTCACCTTTACAACCGTTGTAGTGTCCCACATGATCCAAATTCAGATGCTTGGAAACTGGTCCCTATTTATGATGGTTGCAGACTCTCGTGATCCTCTTTTCTAACTTTCTGACAAGCAAAGTCAATGGGGATGCCAGATTCACTTAATAACCATGTAACTGACCATTGCAATGATTCACTTAACAATAGTGACAAGAAACGTTTTAAAACGGGGCACACTCACTGAATAAATGTTTCACTTGGCAATATAAATTTTGGGCTCAATTGCGGTCATAAGTCAAGAACCACCTATATTTATAAATTTGGAAGCTGGGACATGAAATCATGATGCCAAATTTTAATAAAATTTCCCTTTTAGTCCCGATCTCCTGCCCAAGTTGAGCGCTCTGCGCTGGGCTCCCAGGGCTTTGGAGGTACTCCGCGGTTGTCAAAATGGCTCCCAGGGTTGAAGGGGGAGGAAGCATCCCGTTTGACACGTTTCTGTTCAATTAACAACGAGAAGGCTTGAAATCTTACCTCCTGCGTTCTGAGGATTCTCTGGATCCTCAAAGTTTGGATTGTCTGACACCTGGCCACTGCCTGACCCTTGGCAAAACTCCCCCCTCCTGCTAAACTATGCTGCTGTTGTTGTTTTAAATTATGCTAAATTACGCTAATTATGTCAGTCTGATATTTCAATGATACTTTATGGAGATAACAGCAGCTGTTATTGCAAGCTCACCTAGAGAGGCAGTAGAGTAGAGTTTGCAGGATGTTAGGGTCAAAATGACAACTGGGCCTCCAAGCCTGGAATGAGGGGGGGGGGCAGGGACCTTTGGCACCCACAGACACAGAAGAGAGCAATGGAAGAACCTCTGGAGTGATAAAACTGTCCTCTCGGCCTTAATGAGGCCAAGTAATGAATTTGCGTTGTATCTTTTCTGAATATCAGAAAACAATGCCCTGCATTTATATCTTGTTGCCATTTTCTCCCCGGCAGGCTGGAATTGAAGCCATTTGGCAGAAATCCTGGAACCTTTGCCAGGATGCCAAGATGTTACTGAAGGAAAGCTAAGAAGCCAACATGAAAGCATTCCGGTGGCTGTTGTCTAATGGAAAGCGAGTCCTCTTTCGAGTGAAATCAAAGTCCATACTTCTGAGTCTCACAATGCAAGAGCTAGTTGGCAGGAGAGTCGCTTTCCATCTGTCTCTTATTCTTGTAATGGCAGATCCGAAATCTAATTGTTTCCTCTGCCGATGTGGAGGTAGCTCTCGTGTATTTAGTCTTTCCTTTGAGATGGCTTACAGGTGAGTTTCCCCTCAGGTATAACCACAACCTGATAGGCTTAGAAGTAGCTGCCTGACTCCCATGGACTTATTGTCTGGGGGTGGGGGTGGGGACTTGGCCCTCCTGGTCCTTCTCCAGCACTCTCCGAGCTACCAGCGTTGGTGGTTTTGCCTGCCTTTTTATGAAATGCTTCCTTTTCATCGCTCACCCTGAAGCTAAACGTATGGAACATGGAGAGCAGTCCATTGCTTGTCTAGAGTTGTGATTCTGGGATAATTGGAAACTATTTGCATCTCTCTGAAATAGCTGAGCCTATATATCACATTATGCTCAATGCGATTGGTTTGCTTTGGGTTTGTTATCAAGGACTTTGCAAACTTTGGGCAAGAATTAGAGTTATAGAGGAGGCATATCTGCAACTATTATTACTGTACATCCCACCTTTATTTCCATACAAATCCAAAGGGTATGCATAATGCTCTGGCCTTCTCTTTTCCCCACAGCAACACCCCTGTGAGGTGGGTTGCACTGAGAAGGAGGCCCTGGCCCACCCTGTCTTCCATGCCTAAGGGTTGAGTCAGGCACCTCTCCCCTGCACCAAACTGGCCTCACAGCCATGGAGGCTGAAGTCAGGGCTCCACTCCTCCCCCGAGACAGCTGCTCTCCTCCCCAGGGCGGCTCATCTCCTGAGTCAACATACACGGTATGTCAAGCAGCAGGGCAGGTTTTTCCCCCTTGGTTCTGGGTCTCCAGGAAAAGCTGTCTGGAGATGAAAGCAAGGCCACAGTTTGAACTTCGGCTGCCTGTAATTCTGCCTTTGAGCCACAACATGATTCGATGTTTGAACTATGTCACATATCACAAATATAAGTTATGAATAGAGAGGGCCTATAATACAACTATGGTTAGACTTTGCACGAACTCCTTGGGAAACTCACGTTGCTGGAATGTGTGTACTACCAATAAGGAAAGATTCTGAGCATGTGTGTGAGTGGTTTATTGTTGGTGATACCAGGTAGAGAATTAGTGGGTGTGAGGAATTGCTGTGGAGTCTTGGAACGAGCAGTGAGGGTTAAAGTTCCTGTCATGGATGGAGCAAGTGGATTCTGAGTAAACGTGTTGGATATAAGCAGAAGAATGAACCCAGACCCCGAAGTTCGGGAGCAGGGGATGCCCTGAGTCTGCTTCCCAGCCCACTCTAACGCAGCCTGATCCCTGTGTTGAGAGCGTAGGTGAGCATTGGTTGAATGAGTAGCCTAGTTGGACAGCAATGCCTACAGCAACTTGAGTGGGCATAGCTTATTGTAGTAAGATAACTTTGAAATTAGACAAGTATAAGTACAAATATAAAGGAACTAATTAAGCTTAATTGCACGCTTGCCTTGCTTTTTGTCCGAATCACACAAGAATAAAAGAACTATTGAAAAACTCAGTGTTATGAAACTGAGCCTCCTGAAATGCATGTTTCTTCCCTAAGAAACCTCTTTTCTTAGATGTACCTGTTTTCTGGAAAGGGAGGCTCCAGATCGTGGCCTTGGGCTTCCAGAAACTTAACCACGTCTTCTCCTCGGGAGATTTTGGCTTGAGTCTTCAGCAGCTCCTGGCAATAGGCCTCCAGCAGCCTCAGGGTCTCCATGCAGCGGCTCAGCTTCGGAGTCTTCCTCAGCATCGCATTGGCCTCTGCAAAGGGGAGGGGAGAATTACGCCTGAAGGAGTTCCCCTTCTGGGCATGCCTCCACGCAGCCTGTGGGGGGTTTTGTGTGGGGTATAATGTCCAGCTCTGGAAGAACCCAGGAGGGTGGAATTCTGCAGGGATGGAAAAGCACAAACAGGCTTTTCATGGTGAACTTAAAGGGGCATCATTCCTTTGGAGGAGGGAATGAAACTAAATTATATATTGCATTTGACAAATCTTTCTTCCCATGACTGAACAAAGAACAGAGATCCAGGATGATAAGAAGCTGTTTTTAATTTGTATTTCCCTGAGCCTAAAGCAGCCCCTCTGTTGTGATCATTGTGGCCAGACAAAGCCTGCACTTGTAGGGAGCGGACAATTGACAAGTTTTAAGCCTTATGAAATGAATTTATCCCTTAACTCCTCTCAAAAACAAAAATGATATTTTTTTCTATGAGAGAATAGTAGGCAGAACTTCTGCAAAACGTAAAGTCCCCATTTCCCCCCACCCACCCCCATCCTCCAGGGTCTCCTCTGAAGCCCACATCATAAGGTACCCAACACATTCTGTGGCCCTCAGAGGCCAAATAAATGC
>JAEANM010008278.1:0-17121 GCA_017656035.1 Myanophis thanlyinensis | reverse complement strand
AATAAATAAATAAATAAAGATTTACAGCATCAGCCTGTTTCCCCCAACAATCTGGGTTTCATTTTACTGATCTCAAAAGGATGGAAAGCTTAAGTCAGTCAGGACTGAACTCCAGGCTGTGGGCAGAGTTAGCCTGCAGTACTGCATTCTCACCACAGTGCTACAAGGGCTCTTATAGTCTCCATGCAGGCATCCTATATTAGAGAAAGATCAAAATTCCTGAGTTCAGATCTGTACTTTGCCGTGGAGTTCGTTGAGTGATTTTAGTCAGTTTACAGCCTCTTGAGTGCAATGTGCTGTCCTTGTTAAAAAAGAAAAGAAAACAGTTTCTACCAATGCTTGATGGTTATAAACTAAAGGTGTGTACCCAGGTCCCTTCCAATTGTTTTGGATGACAACTTCTGTAGTCAGCATTGGCCTTGCTGATTGGGTCTGATGGGAACTGAAGTGCAAAATATTTGTCATGTTATCTAGCTTTGTGTTAAACAAATTATTGTTATTGTTAACTTATTTGAATGAAGATAATGATGCTAATATTTCCAATGCTTATAGACAAGTTAACACTTATGGGCATTTATAAGCTTTAATAAAAGACTTAGAAAGGTTTAGAGACAATGTAATAATGCTGGGATTTAAACCAATCACAAAAGTGACTCTGCATCAATTTTCCAACCCTTCTAATGAGACCTTGTTTAATATATCTTATTAAGGTATATTAATACCCCGGGGCAGGGGGTTGTTGTTGTTGTTGTTATACTATTCCTTTAGCCCTTGTTTTATTTGGAGACATTAGAGGTTCAATCTACAAACTTCCGCATGCACAAACTTGGTTTCAGTCCTGAATTTAAATCATGAGGAAAACTAAATGTGATCAGAATGTCAAACTTAAGAAGCAGGAGATTCAGCTTCAAATCCTTTTTAGTCATTAAATTCATTAGACCAGCCAATATGCACATATTCAAGCTTAACTGTCTTGTAGGATTGTTATGAGGCACGCAAAAAAAAAATGCATATACTGCCCTAAACTCTTTGGCAGGGAAGATAGCTAAATCTAATCATTACATTTATATAATTGACTAACAACTTTTGAGTGACCTTAATCACAAAGATTACCAGATATGCTCTATGAAATGTACAGCTTGAGATACAGGCTAGAGTGAATGAATTTTTATTTTTGCTTCATTGGTTCCTGATACCATAGCACATCATCACAGTTTAAGATGTTAATAAATAGAATATTTTAAGGACACTGTGTGTTATGACAGCTATGGCTTTGAGTATCTGTATTATTTTATTGCCTTTAGCACTTTACCAATCAATGGGAAGACTTTATGGGAACAAAGGACAACATCATCCTGGTGTGGTTAACAGAAATGGATCTTCAGCTGACAAATGTGGAACATTTCTCAAAGAGTGATTTTGATGACAAAATGCGGCAGCTTAATGTAAATATTGACATTTCTTTTTTTTTAAATGTTTCATAAGAGATTGGGGGAGACAAGTTCAGATGTCCAACTGATTATCTGAGCCTGGTGCTTGCATTTGGTACCCATATATCTACTAAGTTCATTTAAATTATTTGATGGAAGCCCCATAAATTTAGAGAATGCTATTTAAACTTTTCGCTATCTAAATAAAACAAAGTTACATTTCGGATATCCATAATTATAAGTTTGCGGTCTCTTTTATATCCAGAATTGATCAGTTCTTTCTCGCCATCATTCTTGGGCAATCCGGCTTAATTCCTTCTTGGTTACCAGTTACTGCCACATATGAGACTAGGAAATCCATGTTTGATATTTGCAGAGCCATTCTTGTATCACAATAATAAAAAATTAGCTTCACTTGTATTGTCTCAATAGGGCTAATTTTCTTTGTCCTGCTCTTGTACTCACTGTCAACAAAAATCTTAGATACTTTATAGCTTTCACCTTTACTTTTGGTATGCATACCATTGGCTTAAACAATTAAATGACAGAGGAGGCTCAGTTTGTTAATTTGTATATTGCAAGTAATTCCCCTAATTATTCCATCCAACTGAAGGACATCTAAATGTCTGAAAAGGAGAAATAAGTTAATTTATTCAATTTAATTTGGCCTTCCTCTCCAGAAGACTCTGGGTGCTTACAAAATCCATATAAAGAGTAAAACAGTTAAAATCCACAAAAACAGGGAGCCTAGAGTAAAACAACTAGAGCAAACAGTACAAAAATATGGTAGGAGTTCAACCAATAAATTACCCATATTAATCTCAATCTAGGAACATAATACAAAACACAAAGATTTTTTTATGTGTGCATCCATCCATAACTTCAATATAGATTTCATTGGAGAGGTTCAAGCTATACACATATTTCTTTGTGCACAAAAATCTATTTAAATTATTGGGGATGGATATTTGTATAGGAATGTGTATAGGGATCCTACCAGATTCAGAGAATATTCTGCTTTAGCATTTGGCCAAAGCTCACATATAATCAAACACAAACCAGAAATAGCTTATTGGAAGCAGCCTCAAATTCCAACTACTCTGCAGGTCTTAGAAAGCAAGGGTTTGCTCTTGTGTACCTCTGTTAAGTAAGGGAGTGTACATATTCCTTATGCTTCGAGCTTGTACATGTCTCTTAGCCTTTGCTTTGGGGTTCAGAAGGCTAGCTTGCCACCATATCTTTTTCTCAGCAACCAGAAAGATCTAGAAAACAATTTGCATCCCATATTTGGTGAGAGCAACTCAGAAGAAGTTTATCCTTCATTGCTAATAGCTTTGCAAATCTCATTGAGTCTACGATGATGGCACTTCTTCATGCTGGGTTGAAATATTTCTGTGACATAAAGCCAAATCAACTAAAAACAAACTATTGATTAATAAACTAATATTTCTATATTCAGGGTTAAAAAAAACTAACAACTTTAGAAAAGGCAGAACTTTTCTTGAAGAGTGGATAGACAGCTTTCCAAGCTGAAATGTTTTGTGCTTCTTATATGTTCCCACCCTCTCTTTATGAGATTGATTCATCTGAATTGCACTAATTAAATAATCTGTGCAGTAATACTTCAGAAGCATAATTATCTGTCTTTTAAACAGGGTTTCCAGAGGGAAATAATACTAAATGCTAGTAAGATTGATCAGCTGATTGCTTCTGGGGAATATCTGATTCAAAAAAGTGAACCAGAGGATGCCATTATACTTGAAGAAGAACTAGAAGAATTTCGTAGTTACTGCCAGGAAGTGTTTGGCCGAGTAGCCCGATTCCACCAAAGACTGACATCCTGGCATCCAGTAAGAACTAATGAAGTTGTATCTTTTCTGAAACCCATGTTATTTCTTTGCCAATAGATTCATTTTTCAAAAGCCATGTAGATGTAGAATAAAAGGCATGGAAGATGTATTCTCAAAACTTCCAATAATGAAAATGCTGTATTTTTTTCCCAAGTTAAGGAAGGGGTTATTATTATATCCAAAGTGTTTTTCCTTTGATTCCAGGGCACCTGGAAACTAAGCAGGTAGTTTTTGATTAATGATTAGATGTAGGTCATCTAGGAGGCCTGTCTATAATGCTCTGAGTTCTAAAGAGAAAGACTATATGGACGCATTTATGTGTGTGGATGGATGGGTGTGTCTGTGTGTGACAAAACACAACTTTGGAAGATGGAATAAGAACAATTTGTTCTAATTAAAGGACAGGTTATTTCTTTTCTAAGGTTTTCAGTAGTTCCTGATCTGTCTCCAAATGGCATGTGATTGAATGCTTCAATCACAATTGAAATAGAGCTGTAGCATGATCACCTGGCTCCCAAGGTACTAAAAATCATGCAGAATTGCAGAAAGCAACCTTTGTCACAGCTGGCTGGGGAATTCTGGGAATTGAAGTCCATCCATCTTAAAGTTGCCACGGTTGAGAAACATTGATTTAGAAGAAAGAAGGGAGTAGGTTACTAAGAGTCTATTAGTTGGGCAGCTAATAAATTCAAATAAGTGGGAGGATTCCCATTTTTCTTGAACATTGAGAGCATAAAGTAGTTTCAGAAGTAATTAATGTTAATATTTGTGTTCAATATCAGTATTTCTGTTGTCTTGTTGAGGGACTGGAAGATGAAAAAGAATCTTCAGAAAATGAAGCGGATTCAGACCATGCAAGGGGAATGCATACTGATCCTTGGCCAAAGAAGACAGTTCAGGAGGGGCCACCATCGCAACAGTCTCTCTGTCACCTCATACCTACTGCAGGGGGTCCTGAGAGGTCTGGCTGTGAGACACCTGTCAGCATTGATTCCATTCCACTGGAGTGGGACCACACTGGAGATGTAGGAGGCTCTTCCTCCCCTGAGGATGAGGAAGAAGATTCATTCTTCAGTGCACTCTCAGGTAAATTCCAACCCACCATCCTATCCAGAAATGCTAATACTCACAAATACACAAACAGTTACACAATCCAAATACACAAAAGCAGTTACCCAGCTTTTAATTTTGAACCCTCAGTAATTGAGCTTTGCTGTGCTCTACAGTCAGTCATACCCATTTTACACAGAACGAGATTGAAAAGTATAATGGAAGCTAACCAGACCTAAGAATTAAAGACAGATTTGTTTGGGCTATCTTAAAATGCAACATTACAAAATAAAATATAATTCTAATAATTTGCCCTTTTGAGAGCCTGTGCAGAAACTGAAATGCAGTCATTTGTCAGTATTCATCCTCTAAAGATTATACTGTAATGCTGTTTTCCAGTGAAAAAGCTTATACATATCTGGATATTAGGGGAGAATATGAAAATATATATTAGACCTACAGAAATGCATTACATAACACATAAATTACTACAAAATCAGAACACTTGGCAGAATGAAAAAATTCATAAATGTGGAAAAAATGGGATAGAATTAAGATGAGAGTGAAAAAATTAAGAATGGATAGATGTTGAAATGAACATATTTATCTTTCATAACTGAACTGAACAATTTCATTCTACAACTGTGGACAGTGCAATATTTTTGAATGAGAAGTGGGGTTCTCAGCTTGACAGTAAACTGTATCTGACATGTGGACTTGAAAGATTTTTATTTGTAACTCTGGAGAGCTACTGTTACTCATATTGTATGGTGCTGCATTATATTGACAAATAGACATGCTATGAAATATTTTGCTTATGTCGATAGAAGATCATTGCATGCCAAAAACTACCAAATCAAGTGAAAATTTTAGCATAGTCCTTCCTGATAACGCTAGTTTACTTAAAGTAGGGAACTTTAACTTATGCTGATAAACATGTAGAGAGAAAATGTACTTTTTCTCTTTATCTCAATACTTTTTGTTCAGTTTGTTCTTATTTATTTTCTTTGTTAATCAAATCTACACTTTGCCCTCTTACTATCTAAGTGACTCCGAGTAGTTTACAAATTACATTCAGCAAAGCTTTAAATACGTAGATAGGAAAGCAAGGAGTAATTGTGAGGGGAAAACAACAACGCTGTGAATATTTTCACCCCAGTAGAGGTTCTGATTTCCTATTTCATGTGGGCTTCCCAGGCAGAAAATCAAGTGGGAAATACTGTGAATTGGGTCAGTCAATGTGCTTGGGTAGGATACTCTGTATGTATATGTAGTACTTAAGGAAAAAGCAATACTTCTCCCTTAATGTATTTGCAGTTGCCACAAATATTTTTAAAACATATTTCGGAAGGCATTTTTAAAATATGAATGTGGCTTTCCCTGATCAGAGCCTGGCTGCAATCATTGTTTCAAAGCCTTGTATCTGGGGTCTTTTGAAAACTTTCTGATGGAACAAACATTGGAGGAAACAGAAATCATAAATCTAATAAAGGAGAAACCATTGAGGGCTTTCACCCATTTATTTATCCTTTTTATTTATATACATAATGACCTTTACTTCTTTTGCCTTTTCTTCTTAGAACTATTAGGAAAATTAACAGTTTTAAAAGAACAGCAAAAAGAGATGAACAGTGGATATTTTTATAAGGCCATGTAGCTAAATGGTTTCTGCCTTTATGCTTTACTTTACTAGGGCATTTTGACCACTAGTTTTATTTGGAAAAAGAATGCTCAATTAATAGATATTTAATGGATCCATCTGGGGCTGCTGCATTCTTGTATGGTGGGAAGGGAAGAGCGAACAGACTCTATTGCAAAGCAAATGGTGACGTTATTCTTTTTTCAGATGTAGAAATCACTGAACATCCTGAGGCATATCTTAAAATGACCACAAAAGCTTTGAAAGCAGCTTCTGGTAGGCACCTGCTACTGCATGTGTCTCAACATGACAGTTTCCCTGTGCCGCACGCTGTGCTCTTCACACCTTCCTCATATGCAGGTTTCTGATTCCCTAGCTTGTATCAACACCATGCACCAATTGGCTCATGGTGGATTCTCTTTTTTGTTTTGTTTGTTTGATGCTACACCATTCCCACATGTCGCTACCTAAGTTAAGACAATGCATTTTTAGTTCTCCATACCAATGCAAAAGCATCAAGGCCTTCCTTGCTTGTTCCTCACAATGTGGCATGCATCAACAGTTTGCTGCTTCTTTTTTCACCTGTAGGAGAACTTAGCTTTGCTTTAAAGCTCCTCTTTGCCATTCAGTTTAGGGTCTGACAGGACAATCTAGATCCTTCTTTATATTTGTAGCCCAAAACGAGGGAGCACTCATTACTCTTTAGAAGGTTCAGATACCTTCGTGAATGGAACCTGGTACAAATGTTAAAACCTTTGTTGACCAATCACATTCTCAGCCCAAGAAGCTGAATATGTATTGATATTTCAGACAGAAAAATTGAGTGGCATCTCTCTAAAAGTCTAATGGTAAAAATATATATACTGGTAATGCACTAAATAATTACCATTAGCTGACCTATAAGGCAATCCCCAAAGCTTCCTCCTGAAATAAGCTACCTCATTCTGCTTACTGCTGGGGCCATGCATCAAGCCCAGAAGTGCTTTCCCAATCTCTTCTTTTATGATGGTGGTAAGAACTCATATTTTCTTTGGGTGTTTTCAGAAAAAAATATCCTCATAACTGCATGGCTGTCATTTCACTGCCCATGAATCACTGCTGAAACATTTTTGCAAACAAGCATGCTTTGCAAAACAAATGGCAATATTATCCTTTTTTTTTTTTTTTGGTCATGCCATCCTTCCTTCTCTGTAAATGCTTTTAGTTTTTTTTTTTTCTCCCTTCACCCTTACATCTAATTTTCTGTGGCTTTCTTTTACCATATCACACAGCAGGGAAATCTGCTGAAACTCACATATGGCATCCTTCAGAACACCCAGTTTGCCGGAAGCATTCATACAACCAGGAAGAGATGGTTAGAAGTGTCTTATCAAACAACGAAGATTCCAGCACGTCTTACAAGCCAGGCAGTGTAAGTCTGGGATATCTATATATCATGAAAAAAACAAGGTCAAATTAGTTTATAAGATAGTGGAGCTTTTTCAAGACAAGAAAATTTGGAGAGTGGGACATAAAATTATGTTCCATTTATATATTTCTCAATAAAGAATAGATGGCTGTGAACCTGTGCTATAAATGTGAGAAGATAATATATTGCCAGAAGACTTATTTACTTTCTATTCTGTGTATTTCAGGTGAAACCACTGAGCACTAGGAGTATGGATGACATAAAAGACATTTCTAAGATCTTGCCTAGTAAAGATTCTCAAGATAGCGAGAATTTCATTAGTGTTTCCGCCATAGAGAAACAGCCAGGTATGTTAGCCATGATTTGTGTTAATTTTTAAAATATATTTGTTTATATGAAAATAACAATTATTTAGGATTTAATTTATCTCCATGTAATAGCATCATCAAAGTTAAATTTCTCTTAACTGAAAAATGGGGAATAAATAAATACAGAAATGTAAACTCTTTAAATCTCAACAGAGAGAAAAGGAATGGAAAAGAGGCAACTGTAATATGAATAGGTGCTATTACAATGATTAATTTAAAATACAATAATCAGAATAACTACCACAGAAATATTATCAAAGAGATGAGAAAGCTAAAATTAGGATTAAAAAAGCAAGGAAATTTGACAGAAAAAAATCAAGCACTGATCAGACCAAAAGACCTCCCAAAATTTTGAGATGTTCAATTTATGCTGAAACATCATTACAGAAGGTCTACAGTAAATGGATTTTCCAAGTGACAAAAATTTCCTAATCTAAGCTTTACAAAGGAGAAAGGTCTATTTATATGTTCTTATTCCTTCTACTCCAGATTTGATAAAGTAGTTGGGAAGGAGCACATTAAATAAAATAGTCCTTCTGATCCTTCCCAAGAGTGTCTCTGCCTTTATTTCTGGTGTAATTTTCACACACAGGAGAATTAGACTGGCAGAATCCAGAGGTAATATAATAAATTTCTATTTTAGAGTAATCCTTCCTCTAAACAACTTTTTGTAAGTTGAACTATGAAGAGCAGTGGAACTATTTTGCATGTCATCCATTTGCAGGAAATTTTTATTTATGGGAAAAGTCAGACATAAGACACACCACACTAATGTTCTGAAGACATATGATCCCATCCTACCATCTAACAATTCTACCATCACCTCATTTCAATTTACTACTATGCACTACAAACAACTTGTGAAAATAATATGATTACCCCCAAAAAAATAAATCCTGTAGATAATGTATTTACTGTAGTACTAATAGAGGCCCAGCCCTTAAAATGCTATCCTGAAATCAACCCAGATTTCATTCTCATATTGTAATTAGTGTTTGCATTTGTGAGACAAGTTGAATTCAAAGGAGACCAGCGTGTGCCCAAAATAATGTTGATCTGACCCAAACTTGTTGCTTTTTTAAAAACTGAATAATTTTGTATTAAACTGCAGGGACTATTGAGCGATGGGAACTCCTTCAAGTTCAAGACCTAAGCAACAAGCTGAGAATGAAGCAAACATGGCAGCAGTGGCAACAGCTGAATGCTGACCTTACCAACATTGATATTTGGCTGGATAAAATGGAAGAGGAAATGGAGGGGTTGCAGGAGGCAGAACCACAACCAGTCAACAGTATTCAGGCCATAGAGCAGAGAGTCAAGAAACTGAAGGTGATGGGGAAAAAAGCTGAAAAAGAAAAACAATCTCTTTGATCAACACATGCAGTATAACTCCTGATTCAGACAGATTGCCTACTAGCCTTACAATCTTTTTTTTTTCCCCAACAGTGGCTATTCAGATGTTCCTTTGTACTTCTTTCACTTTGCCTAATATAGGTAGTCCTTGACTTACGACCACAATTGAATCCAAAATTTCCATTGCTAAGCAAGACTGTTGTGAATTTTGGCCCATTTTTAACCTTCCTTGCCACAGTTGTTAAGTGAATCACTGCAGTTGTTAAGTTAGCAACACACTTGTTAAATGACATTTGGCTTCCCTGTTGATTTTGCTTGTCAGAAGATCACAAAAGGTGATCATATGACCCTGAGACACTGCAACTGTCATAAGTACATGCCTGTTGCAAAGCGTCTGGATTTTGATCACATGACCATGAGGATGCTGCAACCATCATGTGAAAAACAGTCATAAGTCACTTTTATCAGTGTTGTAACTTCAAACAGTCACTAAATGGATGATTGTAAGTTAAGGACTACCTGCAGTCCCATGAAAGCACTGTCTGTGCATGTGCATGCAAACATGCATGTTGCAAATTGCCTCTTTCACAGCCTTTGTGAGGTCTTTGTCTCTGGATGTTGCATTTTCTCCATTCTGTACCATGCTGATGATGGTTGGGCTCTTTTGGGTCAGAAGTCCATCTGAAAACTACTTGATACAAAAAGGACATCTTGAGGTCCTTTAAAGGACATCCTGAGGTCCTTTAAAGGTCATTAAAAATCTGTCATAATATAGTAATAGATTCCAGTGAAATGAATGGATCAGTTGATTTGATTTGATTTGGATTCAACTTTCACTTGTTGTGTTTGGAAAAATCTTGTGCTTTTAACTGAACATGGGACTTTACAGTAATCAAGATGTCCTGTACTAACAAAAATAAAATAAGCTTGGCTGGTTTGAATGTAGTTTATCAGCTTTCCTTTCCAATTTGTAGAATACACTGTAGAATACTAATAATCAATCTGTAGAATACACTGAGAGCTAGTGTGGTTTAGCTAAGATGGTGGTCTGGATCGATCAGAGTCCAGTCTTAGTTGTTGGAAAATCACTAGGTGTCTGGGCCAATCACCTCTCAGCCCAGCCTCCATCGCAGGTTTGCTATGGGGGAGAAAGTAGTGGAGAAGGTGTTCCTATGAACATTGCACTGAGCTTCGGCAGTAAAGGTATATACATCTAATAAATAGAAAGATTTTTTTCCCCAACCTTATTTTGGTGCTGCTGCTTTTTTCTTTTTACAAAGAATTCAAATTTGTTTTTTCCCCTTATCAGGATATGTTTAAAGCCTATAATAACTACAAGGCCCTTGTACTGTCTGTTAACCTGACCAGCAAAGATTTCAAGCAAACAGATAGCACTGGATGCAAGGAGCTTCAGAACAGACTTCGACGGGTAAATTTACGATGGGAGAAGGCAAATATATTACTGGAAAACTGGAAGAAGAATTTACAAAAAGCTCTGATTCATTGCCAGGTAAACAGCACAAAAGCACATTATGTTTGTACCTTATTCTTAACAAGTTAAAATTACTAGGTTAGCAAATGCCTATGTACAGGAAACCTCAATGTTTGCTCAGTGACCATTTAAAATTATGATTAACGAATAATGGTTACAGCCAGTCCTTGGAGTTCTGACCATCCCAACAAACCATTGCCCCATAGTCACATGATTGCAATTTAGGCACTGAGCAACCAATTCACACTTAAAGTCAATTGCAGCAGCCTGCAATCATATTAGCATCATTTGCAACCTTTCCTAACAGCTGCCCCAGAAAGTCAATGGGGAAGCCAGCAGGGAAAATCACAAACCACTGGGGTAATCCTCTCCTATCTTTGTACTCCCTCCCATAGTGCTGTGTTTCTTGTGCATCCAAACTCTGCCTTCCATGAATCCTCTCGCATCGCATGCTCCCCAAGCCACATTACCTTACTTTGCACTTCATGCATCCTCCTCAACCCTCACTATGCTTCTTGTACACTATTGCATACCCTCCCCAACCCACACTGCACCTCCGCTGCACACCACCTCACTTTGTCCCCCATCCAGCACTAGCTACTTACCTAAGACTTGCAATTTCCTGCCTTCGTGACTTCGGTGGTGGGAAGTTGGCAGGAAGTTTCCTCGTCTAACAACACCTAACAATGTGGGATTTGGTTAATGGTGGCAATTGGAACTGCAGGAATTGCCTTTGCTAAACCGTACAGTTGGATTTTACAACTGCCTTGTTTAATGATGAAAATTCCAGTCCCAACTGTAAGTTGATGACTACTTGTAGTTTTAATGAATCAGCTACCACAAAGTTACATCTTTTAAGTTATTTACATGATTATTTTCTGAAAAATGAGCACTTGTTTCTGCAGGATTTTCATGAACAGAATCAGAAATTGTTACTGTGGCTGGCTGCTGCAGAGACACGGAGGCACCAAGCACAAGTTAAGGAGCCGAATGCTGATCCTCACAGAATACAGGAAAGTCGAAAGGAATTAATGGTAAATTAAAAAAAAAAAAACCTGGAACATTTAGAGACAGGTTATTGCATCTCTGTTACATTAAACACTATGCACTGGGCCTCCCTTTGAACAATGGGACTTGCTCTACTCCCCACTACAAAGCTCATAAATCTGTTCCATAAATTTCATTAAATCATCAAATCAGATTTAAAAAGATATGGTGGGAAGCAGATTCCAGATAAACCCAGAGACATATACCATCAACCTGGTTCACACATCACATAATTCACATTATGGCTTATTGTGACTTTGTATTAGCATGTTGTATGAACCTAGCTGTTCTGGTTTACATTAAGTTTAATGTATTTTTGTTATTTCTCCCATTTTTTTTCTTACTGCTACTAACCTTTTGAAGTGCCCACAGCATGTTATGCAGAGCTAACATTCTATCATTCTATCTTTCATTCTTGATTTAGAATTATATATAAACAAGGCATCCAACCAACCATGGTTACTGCAACCCATGGCCTATTGCAATGTAGGGGTCCAAGCATGGTTGACTCACATGTATTTGATTGGATATTGGCATTCCAAGCATCGAGTTTGGGCTTTTGGGCATTGGAGTCCTGTTTGTTGTCCTAAGATATGTTTAATTCACATAGAGTTCATTGGAAAATATTGTTATATTGTTTGCATGTATAAAGTACAGATATTAATCTGCATCTCTAATCCAAGACTCTCTTGCAAATAAGCAAATCAGCCAGAAGGAAGTGAGTGGATGAACTAGTGGTATGATTCTCTAGAAGGCAGCTTCCTATAGTTGTTAATGTTTCTTGTTATATACTTTAAGCAACTGGAAAAAGAGCTTCTGGAACGGCAGCTTCAAGTAAATACTCTGCAGGAAATTGCTGCATATTTGCTCATCAAACCTGACGGAGAAAAATATATTGAAGCTAATGAGAAGGTCCATGTTATTGGGAAGAAGCTTAAACAGCTTCTTGAAGAAGTTTCATGTGACTTAAAGGTCTCACAAGGAAGACAGGTAAGCTGGACTGCATGTTCCAAATATGATTACTCCAACTCTAACTTTGGAGAAATAACAAAAGGTAAGACTTTCTTCTTCTTGTTCCTCTAGGACATAAGTACATTTCAGGTGAATGGGGAAGAATTGGATTCTGGAACCTATCATCAATTATCAGAGAAATCTATTTCTAAAAACAAGGCAAGTTTACTGGTGGCTATTTTGTAAAAGAAATTTTCCCCTTAGTTTGTTTCTTTTTCTCTCTCATCATTCAGTCTTTATAAGTAGTCCTTGACTTACAGCCATTCATTTAGTGACTGTTGAAAGTTACAGCACCACTGAAAAAAGTGACTTGTGATGGTTTTTCACATGGCCATTGCAGCATCCCCATGGTCATAAGATCAAAATTCAGATGCTTTGCAACTGGTATGTACTTATGACAGTTGCAGTATCCCAGAGTCATATGATCACCTTTTGCGACCTGAAGCCAGATTTCACTTAACAAGTGTGTTACTAACTTAACAACTGCAATGAATCTTGCTAACAACTGTGACAAGAAAGGTAAAAAAAATGGGGCAAAATTCACTTAACAAATGTCTTGCTTAGCATTGGAAATGTTGGATTCAATTGTGGTTATACGTCGAGGACTACTTGTATATGCTTTTGGGTGCTGACTCTTATGGTTTTGCACACACAATCAAGTAAATTCCATTGTTTGTGTACATGTTAAAGCAGGGGTGTCAAACTCAATTTCATTGAGGGCTGCATCAGGGTTGCATTTGATCCTGGGGGGAGGGGGCATGGCCAGCTCAACATCACTTGTGTTGGGGGTGCCTGTGATGGTCGCGAGCAAAAACAGAGCTTGGGAGTGACGCCCGTGGCTCTTGCGAGTTCCATTTTTGGTTGCAATGGCCTCCTGCAATGCTCTGCCAGTGAAAATGGAGCTTGGGAGGGCCACACGCAGCCGCCCCAAGCTCTGTTTTTGTTTGCAGACACACTGCAGGCCGGTTCTTTGCTGTTTCCAGGGTGGCCCCATGGGCCAGATCTAAGCCCCCTATGGGCCAATCCGGTCCCTGGGCCTTGAGTTTGATACCCCTGTCTTAAAAGGATCTATACTAGTATTTTCTTAGAATCCCCATGGTAACTGTTAATATAGAGACCATGGCAGGGGGGATGCATTGTACAGCCATAATACTGTTAGACTGACTCTTATCTATATGCAATTTAAATGTGTGTGCGTTTTGTACATGCTATTGCTTTGGAGTTTTAATTTTTAAGACCAGCGGTAGTAATCATATTTTAAATATTTACAGGTTGATGAAAAGATGATCCTGCAGAGTGACACCAGCAGCAATGTCAGGTAATGCTTTTCAATAAGCAATTTCTTCTGCGAACTAAAAATTATTATCAAAATCTTCCAATACATTTAGAGTCCAGCAAGAAATATTGTTTATTTGAATGCAAATTTGCTTAGCTGTAGCAAAGGCTAAACAACTTAGGGTCATGTAGAAGGAAGGAGATGTGATGTAATCCTTTGTGCCAGACTCCCCCACCCCCACAAAAGAAAATCCCCAAAGTCCGCAATGGATGAATGAATATTTGTATTTCCCTTAAAACAGAAATTCATTTGAGTCATTGGATTCTCCTTCAGTGACATAAATTGTGTCAGAAATATCTCCATGGCCGAAAGCATGGTTATTGCATGATCACAATGTCAGGTTGAGTTCAATTGTTAAACATGAGCTGTATGATTGCTAGTGTCTAAGCATACATAGTTTTCACAGTGTATGACTTGTGAAATATTTATGACAATGTTAAAAACCACATTTATTGGGTTTTGGTGTAGAATTACAGGTGCTAATGGTTCAAACCACAAAAATATTTCATGCTGAAGCCATTCTTAACAATATTTTTTTGCAATAATTCAATCCAGAAATAGTTTTTAATGATGACATTTGATATGCCAAGACTTGAAGAGGTGGTGCCACTCAAACAGGCAATAGAGGGCTAGATGGAATCATAATCTCACTTGGTACAAGAGAGTTTGTAAATTGTGGTAGTCTCTGAACTTGATTACTTTCTTGCAGACATTACCAACTAGGTAATGATACAGTGCTACAGGGAGAGATTTTTGCTCTGTTTATATACAAATGGCTCTGTTTATAAGTTGTCCTCTGTTTGCAGGATGGAGGAGAAGGAAGAGACCAATTCATTTGCGCCCAAGAAGAACCGGTATGCTTTCTTCTGTCGTGTCCTACGAGCAGCATTACCTTTACAATTGTTCCTCCTTCTCTTGCTGTTTTTGGCCTCCTTGATCCCTGTCTCAGAAGATGACTACAGCTGTACTCAAAGCAACAACTTTGCTCGTTCTTTCTACCCAATGCTGCGATATATTAATGGACCTCCACCAACTTAAAGACATTCAATTTTTTCCCAATCAGTCCAAATTAATATCTTCTATGGAGTCTTCTTTTTATGCTGCTAGAGTTTGTCCAGAATTTCAGTTTCTTCAGTAACTTCAACCAGGGCTTAAGAGGCACTGATGAGTAACACTGACAATATTACGTGGAGATCTCTATTGCACTCAACAGGAACCAAACTAGGAGGCTTCAGCTCATCTTCTGAGAACATGCTATGGCTTCTCATCACCGAGATAAAGATCTGTTAGCAATTTCAGTAATTGGATTGGGTGGGTAAGAGCTGTTAATTACTTAGAGCTTTGTACAGGAAAGCTGCTTCTATATATTTCCGAACTATAAGCAATGTACTTTATACTTTTTGCACAGTGTGTGATCAATCAGTGATCTTCATGCCAGAAAGAACCAGTGAATTTACAAGACTGTGTCTTGTTAGCACACTCTAATCAAAGATAAATGCATAGTCCCCTAGAAAGATCTACTGCATAAGCCCAGTTGTAATAGGTAGGAGCTAGAGTTGCACAACAGCATGGCTGCACTATTCTGTCTTTTCCCTTTGTTTTGGTGAGTCTTGCAGAGAACTTCCTGGTGGAGTGAACCCATCATTTTTAATGTAAAAAAAGAGAACTCCTTTTTCAGGTGGTACTTTGCATGCAGGGAGATCTCTTTCTGTATTTTGCTATTTTAGTGGAAAGATAACTTCAATTTTTAAAATATTTGTTATACTTTAGAATTTTAGGAATCTTACCTATTCAGTTCATGAATA
Source organism: Myanophis thanlyinensis (assembly GCA_017656035.1). NCBI lineage: Eukaryota > Metazoa > Chordata > Lepidosauria > Squamata > Homalopsidae > Myanophis > Myanophis thanlyinensis. The sequence goes on along the minus strand of JAEANM010008278.1, from coordinate 1,332 downwards.
TGTATGTTTCCAAGACAGATTTTTATAGTACTTAGATTGTCTACTTTGTCTGATGTCTCCTTTTTGTACGGTTTTTTATAAAAAGAAATGAAAATGCTACGTGTAGGTAGCCTTTATTGTTTATAGAGGTTTTTTTTAAAGAAAAAATAATTAGTGTTGATTATCTCACAATGAATGGATTTTGTAGACATGGCTTTTTAATCAAACCCACTTATGTTTAATTTTCTTTGAATAACGTACAGTAAGTCAGAAATGATTTTTGCAAGGACAAAATCATTCCTGTGGCCAAGACCACGTATATATGTGCACAGAGAATATGGAGCCTTTATCTTCTTTCTCTCTTGATTCTAAGAATTAGCATATGAAATTCATGGACAATTCTGACAATGAATTACAGGAAATTGTAGATCCAAATCAGTGGTAGTCTGGTGGCACTTTTTCTGACTTACAAAATAAGCTCATGGAAACTTATTTATGTTAGCCTTAAAAGGTGTGACAAGCTTGTGATTGACTATCATTGATTAACACAGCTCTCCTTCTCTAATGATATCAATGGGGAAATTACAGGGAATTAACATAAATAAAAATAAAACACATGCTGGATTTTAAAAGATGGGGGAGAAGGAGGGAGGGCTACATGGAGAAAGGAGAGATTTGTCTTATGGAGACGTACGATGTGCCTTCCATACATAGACAACTCCTATTAGCTTTAACTGATACACAATATCTCTTCTTATCAAAGGCTCTGTATCACTGATTACCAAAGGGATTTTTTTTAATTGAGGAGGTATCAAGAGGAGAGCCATTATCTTCTTATCACTGCTTCAGGGCTTCCTGCTCTTTTTTGAAAATAGAATGCTGGGTTAGATGCCTTCCTAACTTTCAAGCAGGATGCTGCCTCATTAGTAACAATCATCCCATTTAAAATGAAGTGGAGTTCATCTGAGGGTTAAAAAAATGATTTTATTTAAATCCAAATTACACTGCTTCTGTGTACAATTCATGTCATGTTTTCTTTATTAAAATTCTGCAGTAATTCAGTTTGCAGTAATTCAGCCTTTGTCTCAATACTTTATAAAATTAAGTTTTCAGAGAGAGATTTAGCAAATGCTTGGTCTGTCAGTTTCTAAATTAGGTGTAACTATTCCTATCTCACTACCAGAATGTGTGACCTTGTATTGTCTTACTATAATTAAATTCTGACCTTACACTCCCATAACAATTGAATCCAGAGACAATGTGACATGTTTATAGTCTTATATATACACTTCTTTCTTCTACACAAAATAGATAACAGATCTCATATATATATATATGTATGTATGTATGTAT
>JAEANM010008277.1:0-17121 GCA_017656035.1 Myanophis thanlyinensis | reverse complement strand
ATAGGCTGTTCACCGCCCCGAGTCCTTCGGGAGAGGGGCGGTATAGAAATTTAATAAAATTAAAATTAAATTAAATGTGTTAGAAGCCTTCTTGAACCAAAGGTGATTTTCAGGAGGCAACTGGACTTTTCTCTTTTGAAGACGTTTCACTTCTCATCCAAGAAGCTTCTTCAGCTCTGATTGGATGGTGGGGAATGGAAGGATTTACCATTCAGTCAGAGCAGAAGAAGCTTCTTGGATGAGAAGTGAAATATCTTCAGAAGAAAAAATAAGAAAGTCCAGTTGCTTCCTGAAAAAGCACCTTTGGGACAACCATGACTGAGAGTCTATACAGATCTTTAAGCTTACTTGAGCCACATTTTTAACAGGAAAAAAAGACCCTTCCATCCAAAGCAGACAGTCCTAGAACATTCAAACTTTATCTTTTGTGACCTGAACTTAACTTTCTCTCCCTTTTTTTTTTTAAATTAGAAAATGCCTCTCAAACCGTAAACCAGACTCAGCCTCTAGAGAAGGCTGTCATTCTACAGCTTGGGACTGCACTGACTGCCTACCACGAGTTGGTCCAAACGGCCTTACCCACAGGGAGCTGTGTGGACACGTTGCTTAGGAGTCTCAGCAAGATGTATGCCATCCTCACAACACTTGTAAAATATGTGAGTGCCATTGACCTGGAAGGGTAAAAGACAAGAGTTTCCAAATTTCCCTGAAGTCCATTATTCAAAGGGAGTTAAAAGGTACAGTAGACAGCTGTTAACGCTGAAAAGTAGAAAAAAGATGGCTGTGCAGAACATTTCTATAAGATTATTCCTAAGAGGTCCTGAATCTAAGAGGTGTCTGCCAAAAGGTTTGGTTATACAGACACTAGAAGTATGGAGTAGCCTGCTATATGGCCCAGGAATAATATATATCGATAAAGACATCCTAACTTTAATTGAATAGTGTGAAACAATGTTCCTTACCTAAGGAAAGGGGCAAGATTCTGCAACAATAGAAAGTATTCTTGATCTCCTCCCATGCTATTTCTTGGCCTTGCCTACCTCAAAACGTTGACATCACTCTTGAAAACCCATCAGACTTTCTCTCCATCCATCTTATATCAAGCAAAATAAAGGCAAACGTCATTCTGAGTTTCTTTCTCACGCTCTTCTCTTTCTGGGTCATCTGTTCTCCTCTTAATGCTCCACTGCTCCCTTCCCAAGACCAGGTTGATAAGATATTCTTCCACAGAGTGTAAGACAGTCCTATCACTCAGACACACCTCTTGCATTCCTTTCCTAGTATCTCCAAGTGTGTCGAAACACAACCGGAGGGATTCCGGGACGATTTGAGAAACTGGTAAGTATCTTTCGCTGTGCACAATGCTTATCATTATTAGGGAACTATTATAAATATTGGGGGCCAAGCAGAAATGGAGATTTTGTGAAGATGGTAGAATTCTCAGGATAACTATCGCCCCCTTTGTTTCTATAGGTTAGACTGTCTGGTACTCAAATGACTCCCCAGTGCTATGCCTTCATCACATACGTACAGGTGAGACAAAAGTGCTCCATTTCTTATTTCTACTCCCAGAGGAAGCTGCTAATAACGTAGAGAAATGTTGAGAGCATAAGATGCAGCAACTTTGCTGAATCAAGTTGGATTTGAGTTTGAGCATCATCTGGTAGGGATGGGAAGCCAAAAACATCTGTGGATGTTCTATTATCAAAATATGAGGATCAGTGTTCTATTAGATGTTGCTGGCAGACAGATTTCTACTGTGTTCTATGCAGCCGTAGAACTAGATGAATGCAGCGGACAAAAAGGTCTTCAATTTGAGGATGCTAAGAATGAGGGTCCAGAATTTCTCTAAAGCTGGGACAAAAGTCATTGGAGCTACAATGTGGGCCTGTCAAGAATTAGGAAAACTCTTACCAGCAAATACCCAAATGAAACCTAGACTCATGTACCTAGCTGCTCTATTCCCACCAGACCCATTAAAAATGTGACTTCCTAATGTAATCTTTGTTTTCTACAGAACATCCAACGTGAAACCCTGGCTTCTGCAGGTGAAAAAAAGAAAAAAGACAAAAAAGGAGAAGAATCCGCGGTTATGGTAAGCGAAGTTAATTTTTCACATGTATGTAGTTCCATGAAGCCAGGCTGAGCTAAAAATTGATCTTTGATATTTTCTTACATGTAAATCTTAGGAGTGGGTTTAAACCATTGTCGTGGAGTTCCAGACATTTTATTTTTGCATTCTAAAACTGCAGCAATATCTAGGAACATGAGATAGTCACCCAACCAGAAACAATTGTTGTGTTTGTACACAATAAATGTAAGAGAAAACGGGGTGGACTTAACATGGTTGATGCTTGGATAGAAAACTATCATTCTGCTTCTGTCAGCCGAGAGATTCTTGTTACGTAAGGTATCTGTGTGAAGTTTTGATTTAGTTGAATGATGATACTATATTTTAAAATGTTTAAAGTCTTTCCATGTGTTGTTTGCATAAATGTGAAACTAATGTAGCCAACAGTATTCTACTTTGTTGCTGCAAAAATTCCTAAAACACTTGCTTAGCTGTTTTAATGTACAAAATAACATTTGCTCTATTTTTATATCAAAATACGGTAGTTCTTTAATTCGTTCTACTTTTGCTAACTTCTGGCCCATTAAAATTCTTGGTTGGATGCTATCTGATGACGCTTCTTATGTGATGGGTAATTATATAAACAAATAAATTCCTAAACAGTAATAATGTCTAGTCTTCTATTAATATGGTGATTTTATTGGAATTTGTAGGCTAAAGTGTTGCGGGAGACTAAACCAATTCCAAACTTGGTTTTCGCCATAGAACAATATGAGAATTTTCTGATCCATCTCTCCAAAAAGTCAAAGGTAAAGGTTTAATTCTACAAATGGAGATATTCCTTTTTATGATACTGGCAATTATGATATAAGGTAGTATACCTTTTATCCTGCACTCTGAAGCCGATGCAGTTTATGATACATTAGCCCTGCCTCCAAAGTTCAAAATTTTTCATTTGCATCTGTTATGTTTTAGGTCTGTTAGACTTCAGAGCAATCGAGAAGAGTCTTTCTATTGGCCATCTGATGGAATATTAACTTATTTGTCTTGTAAACCAAATTCAAACAATGTGTTTTTAATTCAGATGCAAACTTTCGGTGAAATGAAACTTGATCCATGTACACTTACAGTAACCGTAACTCACATCACTGAAGTGTAAATTTGACTGCGATGACTTTTTTCAATGCTTTGAATGGCTGATGTAAATTTTGTAAACTAATTGACATTTTGTAAACTAATTTGACTGACCTCTTCTGGGTGTTTCAGGTCAACCTAATGCAATACATGAAACTGAGTTCTTCCCGGGATTTCCGAATCAATGTGTCTACCGTAGAAAATGTCCTACAGGACCAGGATGCTGAGGATGAGCCAGACCAAGATGAGGTCAGTTTGCAGGAAAGGTGACCCTTTCGTGCCTGGGGTCACCCGTGTGCCTCCAAGACCTCCTCCCTTGATACCTGCACACCACCTTTCAAAAGGTTATTTTCATGATACACAACCACAATTAAGTCAGAAATTTCTGTTCCTAAGCAACAGAACTGCGAAGGGAATTTTGCTCCATTTTTACGGCCTTTCTTGCCACAGTTGTTAAGCGAATCACCACTGTGGTTAAGTTACTAACACGGCTGTTAAATGAATCTGACTTCCCCACTGACTTTTGCATGTCGGAAAGTCGCAAAAGGGGATCATGTGGCCCCTGGGACACTGCGACCGTCATAAATATGAATCAGTTGCTAAGCATCAAACCTTTAATCCCATGGGGATGCTGCAGCGGCCACTAAGTGTGAAAAAATGGTCATAAGCCATTTTGTTTCAATGCTGCCATAGCTTCAAGCAGTCACTAAATGGAAATGTTTTAAGTCAGAGGACTACCTGTACATTGAAAAGAGAGTGTGGCAGAGCCCTTACCAATTTGCAACAATGGCTTTGTGCTCCACAAATGTTCTTGCTGCTGGCAGAAGCAGAGCCATTGCATTTTGGAAGCTACTTTTGAACATCCTCCCACTATGAATAATCCTCCCACTTGAACTTCCAAATGTGCTCCTCATCTGCAGGTTTTCTTTATAATCTGAAAGATCTTTATTTTGGTGACAGCAACAATATCTAAATTCTCCTTGTGGAGTTTGCATGAGTATCAGTCCCAGGTGTGCTAACATCAGCTTAAATAATTATAGCGTCCTGCTGCTTGTTTTAAAAGCAGACCATTGATGGAATATGGCAACCATCCTAGTCCTGTTCAAAAGGGAAGGATCCATTCCACACTGCTGCAGTTTGGGAGCAGGAATAAAAGACTAGCCATTTTCTTGTTTCAACTAGCACTTTTAATTTCAAAACAAAAACAGAATCCCGAAACATTTTGTTGTGGGCTCTTTATCCTTTTACCATTGTTCTGGTTTCTTGCCTTGAAACATATCTTAACAAAGGGGGTAAAAAACCGCTCCCCAAATATTTGGGAGTTTTGTGCAACAGATGTAAGATGGTTTGGTTAACTGGAAGATTACACAGCTTGAACTATTTTCAAGTCATTTGCTGGCTACTGTTGTGAGTTTTCCGATGTGCTCCGTTTTTATTTCTACCAGAGCGTTGCGTCTGCCCAGTCGAGCACCAGCAGTGAACCCAAGAGAAAAAGGCGAAAGAAATGAGAGCTGTCCTGTTTTCTTCTCCAAATGGCTGGCTTTGCACTGTTTTAACATCCACATGGAGACCATCTTTATCAATTAAGCTACAGTATATTGGGAAAAAATGTTTCTTCATCATATCCTTTGCACTTAGAACCTTGAATGCTTGCAGTATCAGCAACCTGCTGATAATCTGTCTGTGGCCTTTCTCGGTAAAACTTTTCCTTTTGGTCTCTAATCCACCGTGTTGGCCTTCGGAGCTACAGTCCTCCGAGATGCCGGTTCTCCTTTTGACTTGGGAATGAGAAGGAAAAACAGATGTTCACCACCAAGGGGTTCCTTCTGGAAGACCCCGCTGGGAAGGAAGTGTATCCAGTTAGCTTCTAAAATTGAATTTCATTTTCCTTTTTCCAAGGAACCTTTTGTTATTTTAAGAAGTTTGTATATATCCAGAGCTTCCCCTGTAAGAAATAAACAAAAACGAAGTTTCAAAGAATCATTTCTGTGCATATTAAAAATGTTCAAAAGTTAAAACTTAATTTTTAAAGATTCATATGCTGGTTTTTGTTTTTCTGTTTTGCTCCTAAATACATCTTGGCCCAGGCAGGGATATACTTAAGGCAGGAAAGAACCAGCAGATTAAAACATTTAATTCAAGCTCTCCTTATTTTGGTCAGAAACTATAGATATTATGAATATATTTAGACAATATGCCAGAGTTGGGGCCTAACTGAACTTTCTTACTTCACTTTGGCAAAGTATTTCACTAACAATTCAATAAAATGCATAATGTTGCATTGGTTTCTTAAGCTGTCACATTTGATACAGCAATTGTTTAACCGTGTTTCTGAAAATCAACTATATACTTTTAAAAACGCACATTAACTTGGAAGAGCAATTTCAGATAGCTCTGATATTTGTGCGTTCTTTCCATTATTGGAATAGGAGGTTTTACTTCTTTAAAAGTGCGTAAGTATCTTTCTGTGGAAAAATAAATTGTTTATACCCTGTTACCCAGATACTCAGCCTCCTTGAATTTAAATGCCTCTCATTTCCACATAGCCATGCATAAGAGTGCCCTGTTAAGTCAGAGAATGTAAGGGAAGATACTATCCTGTTAATACTTTCTCTCCCTCTTGCAGGAAATATGAGAATTCATGCATGCATTTTGGGTTTCTCCTTAAGGAATACTCCTGGGCAAAGTCTAACAGCCAAACTGGTCCTGAGGATGACAGAAGCCTTGCACAAAGCTGATTTCCAGACTGAGAACGGCTTACAATCTCTCATTACATAGGATTTATCCAGCAATTGAAAGATAGAATTCTTTTCAAGTGCTATTCTGAAAAGCAGTCACAATCTGATCCATACCTTGAGGGATGTTGTAGTTGTGTTCCAGTCCTCCTGGGTTGGATGGGGTGACACAATCCATTGTTGCCTCTTTCCTTAAACAATGATCAATATCTACAGCGCTGAAAAAGGCCACTGACTGAGGCAGATCCTGAAGACCCAGTTTATAGGCAAACATACACCTAAAAGATGGAATGCTTGCATTTAGACGTGGGAATCCCCTCTTCCTATGTGGTTTCAGAGGCTTTGTTTCCAATAATTTATTTTCCAACTCAACTTCTTTATAAACTGAATATTTTTGGCCGATCAATTCCTATTTGTCCCAGAAAATTTCTGGCCATGCTGCTCAATTTCCACCAGTTGAACTGTCTTCCCTAACCTGACTGGCATTCTCCAGGGCCAATAGAAACACAGTTTCCAAAATCCCTACCTAGCATAAAACATCTGAGCTTGCCTACCCCAAACAGCTGGATTTAGGAAACGTCCCCCAATAAAATAGGAGCTTGCCAAAGGACAAGAACCGGCGCTTACCGTGTCAGGAGGTTCGTGATCTGCAGGGCAAGCGCCGCCCGATAGCGGTCCTCGCTCTTGACCAAGTAGCGCACTTCATCGTGGATGCTGATGCAAAAACGCCCATCGATGTCAAACACATCAAAGAGCCATTTCATAGACACGAGCATCAGATGCAGATAATCCACAGCTGAACTCTGAACAACCCAATTTATTCTGCTGGTCACAAACTAGAAGCGGGAAGAAAGAAAAAAAAAAAACCCCGACAGATACTGTAATATTTTTTTTTCCCCCCAATCAGGATTATGCTTGTTAACCAATTGCGTAATTGAAATTTGGAAGGTGCACATCGTCTTATCCATTCCCCTTTGCAGCTCTGATGCGTTGATGTCTATGTGCAATTGCAGACATTCTACATCAGGGGTGTCAAATTCAAGGCCCGGGAGCCTGATTCAGCCTGCGGGGGTGCTTAGATCTGGCCCATGGGACCGTCCTGGAAATGGCAAAAGACCAGCCTGCGATGCCTCTGCCAGCAAAAACAGAGGTGGGGGGGGGATGCCCCCAGTGCCCCCCCCCCCCCCGAAGTCAAACACAACCCTGATGCAGCCCTCAATGAAATTGAGTCTGACACCCCAGATCTAAGCTTAAGAACAAAGCCAGTTAGGACATCTCCAGTTACAGCCAAGTTGCTACTTTTGCACCTCAAATTAACAAAAAAAACAAAAATCAATTACATATAGTCTTTGACTTACAGTGGTTCACATAGTGACCGAAGTGACAACGGCACTGAAAAAAAGTGACTTACGACCGTTTTTCACACTTAGGATCGTTTCAGCATCCCTACGGTCGTGTGGTTTACATCAGATGCTTGACAACGGACTCATATTTATGATAGTTGCAAGCGATTCCCCCCTTTAGGGTCTCCTAAATTTTTAATTGAATTATTTAAATTTTTAACTCTTATAATCTGGGCCATCGATTTAATCTTTTTAATTATATTTTAACTTTTCTATGTATCTTGTTTTTAAATGGCTGTGCACTGCCCCGAGTCCCTTGGGAGGGGGGGCAGTATAAAAATTTTTGTAAATAAAATAAAATAAAATAAATCCTGACAAGGGGAAGACAGATTCCCGTAACAACCGTGTTACTAGTTTAACCGCTGCAGGGAATTCGCTTAACAAATGCGGCAATAAAAGTTGTAAAATGGGCAAAACTCAACAAATTTCTCACTTAACTTCAATTTTGGGCTCAGTTGTGGTCGTACGTTGAGGACTACCTGTAGAGTTAGAACAAAGGGATCTCTCTTACCTCGCCCGCAACAGCGGCCGGTTCCAGTGCTCGAGAAATTCGACAGCCCAGCACTGGGGTGCTGGGTGCTTCTGACATGGCGATGCTTTCCAGTTTGTTGAACATTTCAGACTCCGTGCCACCGGCCCACACTCGCTGGCACGCCATGTCCCACTTCTTCCTACGAGATCTGGAATAGGAAAGGTATCACTGCTGAACTCTTGAGATCGTCAGAAAATCTGGACCTACAGTTTTGGGTTGCAATCACCGAACTGCAACAAGACACACACACACACACACAGCAAAGAATAACAAACTGATATTGCAATCCCGCAAGACCCAGATTTTAGCTTGGTAACCTTTTAGCTTCCGTTTAAAATGCCAATAATGAAAAAAAAATAGTTTTTGGACCTTACGACCGAAAAGGCAAGCTTAAAGATGTTTCAGGAGTCACAAGAGTATCCCGTTGCAATTACCAGACATTTGGGGTCAACATGCAAAGAACTCTGAGTGCCAAAGAATTTAGCAAAACATGCAATTCCTGGCAGAAGTTTGCAGGGTGGAGTTTAGATGATTCTGACATGGAATGTGACTTCTTTTTAATGCCAACAGAGAAGGACAGACAGATTGCACAAGTCTAATTATTTTGAAGGAAAGCAAACAGTAAAGCTTGGCCTTTGTTATCTCTTACCGTTTCTTTGCTTCTCTTTGTAACCGCCACATGTCTTGCATGGGTATAGAACCATCTTCTGCTCTTTCTACTGTGAGGCCCAGTTGATTCACTAGCCATTCCCCTTCCTCAGACAGATGGCAACTATTAAGAAAAGAAAAGAGGAAAGCCAAGGCTGAGAGAGACACCATCTAAAAGCTGTCCCAAAGGTGTTTTTTCAAGAGGCAATTGGACTTTCTGGCTTTTCTTGGAAGACATTTTGCTTCTCATCCAAGAAGAAAAAGAAAAACGGTCTCAAGTCACTTTTTTCATTGCCTTCGTAACTTTGAACAGTCACTAAATGAACCATTGTAAGCCCAAGATGATTCGTATTGCGCATTTGTGTTATTGCACTTTATTATGCCACAAAGAAGAGGGGGTTTAAATTATTCTCCAAAGCACCAGAGGGGCAGAACAAGAAACATTGGATGGAAACTAATCAAGGAGAGAAGCAACCTGGAATTAAGGAGAAACTTCCTAACAGGGAGGACAATTAACCAGTGGAACAGCTTATCACCAGAAATTGTGGGTTCCATCACTGGAGGTTTTTAAGAAGAGACTGGACAGTTACTTGTCTGAGATTGTATAGGTTCTGCTTGCGCAGAAGGTTGGACTAGAACAGTGGTGGCAAACCTTTTACTTACCAAGTGCCTTAAGGTATGTGCTTTGCGTGTGCCATCTGCACTTGCATGCGGCTCCTCCATGTGCACTGCACGTGCAACTGCACCATCTGCACATGCATGTAGCTTTTGCATGTGCAATGCACGCATGCTGCGCACAGCCACTCATGCACACCCGAGCAGTCGTGTGTGCATGTGCAGGAGAGCTCCAAAGACCAGCTGGATTTCCTGCTGCAATCATGTGCATGCACAGTGGACGCCCGAAGACCAGCTGGGTCTCTGCAACTGAGCATGCATGCATGTGCAATCGCATGTGCATGCTCAGCTGAAAGTAACTTGGCCGACAGCTTGTGTGCCCAGCAAGATGGCTCTGCGTGCCACCTGTGGCACCCGTGCCATAGATTCGCCATCACGGGACTAGAAGACCTCCAAGATCCCGTCCAGCTCTATTCTTATTCCATTCCATTCCACTTGCATTATTACACCCAAAGCGGCACGGATTGGGACAGGCTCTGAATTTATTCAAATCAATGAACGAATCATGCCATAAAAGAGAAAATCCTTCTTTGCCAAGGCCACCTTACCGTCGGATTCCCTTCGTGACAGCGTACATTTGCCGGGCTTTGTCACCGGCTTCCTGTTCGGTCAGGCGGTGGTTGAACTGCATGAGGAGACGTTCGGCAAACGCCTGTCCTGCCCCGTAGATGCGTCCGTAGTTGAAGACCTTGGCGTGCTCTCGGCTGATGCCCACGGTGGAGGCCGTCTTGCTGTGCAGATCCGTGCCGTTGCTTTTCTTCCCCTGAAGTGTCATCCAGCCAAAAGCGGTGCAGCCTTCGAAGGGATGGGAAAAGGAGAGCCAGGAATGAAGACCCCGACTCTCAAGGTGGCTTGGATATGTTTATGCTGCAGACACACACAAACACCCAAGAGAAAACTTCTCAGTAGGCCGATACTCACCATGCATGCCAGCAAAATGGGCTTCTCCCAAAACAGCTGCTATCCAAAGTTCTTGGGAATCCACATCTGCTCCAACCAGGTGGTAACCAGGAGGAGTCTGGATGATAGCTTTCAGCTCACTGCCCACCCGGTCGATCTGCAAGAAATGGGAGGAAAAGATTTTGCTTCTCGAGGAACCGCAGTCGACGCATGGGCTTGGTTGTCAAAGCTGAAAGGACTGTTGTAATAATTGCAAAAGCACAAACTAATAAATGTCCAGCATTTAAAAGGCAGTGCTTTTCTCTCCTCCCTCATTTTGCCCACTGGAAGATTCATTCAAACTGGACAGTCAATCATGCTATTGGATCAGTTCTTCATGTGCACAGATGACTTGAATTGCATTGGGTGTGGCATAAAGAAACAAATTTATTCTGCTCTTCCATATGTCTTAAGCCTAGCCCTGCCCCATATAGAAGGGTAAAGCAGCCAGAACAACAGCAATAGCATTTAGACTTATATACTGCTTCACAGTGTTTTACAGCCCTCTCTGAGCGGTTTACAGAGCCAGCATATTGCACCCAATAATCTGGGAACGATGGAAGGCTGAGTCAACCTTGAGCCTGATGGGATTCGAACTGCCAAATTACAGGCAGTCACCAGAAGAAGCCTGCAGTACTGCACTCTAACCACTGCACCTCTTTAATCAGCATTGAACCCAAACTTTAGGACTTGGAAAAAAAAAAATCTTACCATTATGGAAAATGTGCCTGCAATTTCCTGTTTCCATGCTATTTCACATTCTGCTGTAGGAACAGTTAAAAGTAGGCTGGAGGTACAGAATTTTGAATATGGAGCATATAAAAGGACAATTTTACCCTGGCATTGCTGGCGGTCAGCCACGTGGGCTCCACAGCTCGTCGAGTTACTGTTCCAGCAGTCACGACTTGTGGCAGGATGGCTCCATAAGCATTCTCATCGTCATAGTCTGGATGCCTAGAAAAAGATCAGCGTGAGAACTCACTTCAAAGCCCAGAAGATCACCATCAGTGACTCTGCAGATCCCACGTTGCTGTTTATGCCCCACAAAACATTTAAAAACTGATTTTCAATCATTGACCTTGACATCTCAGTAAGATGAAGAGATCCAGTTAATTGGTTCCTCCTCCAACAATTCCACAGGTGTGCAAACTATCCTCACCCAAGTGACTCACTCCTACAGCTATAAAAATTCCCATTCCCTTATTTACGCACACAAAAACCCCATAGTTCTAGCCTTCCCTGTTCCCCATTTTCGGGATCCATAGTGTACATATTACTGTTCATTACTGTTCATCAGAAAATCAGCAATTGCTAAGTGGGTGAGCTGCTAAGCTGACAAGCCACCTTTCCTGCATATAATGGTGATGGAGTAGCACACTGGTATTTTGGCCACTAGATAGTTCTCTCTGTAACTATATCCTTATCTGCAAGCTGCTGCAAATTTGCTATTTTTAAAGATTGAAATTAAACACGGCACACAACAGCCCTAATAAACAGGCAGAAAAATGGAGGTAGTGTCATCTTCTTAATTTGATAACGCTGCATGCATGAAGATAGCTATTCTTAATATTTCTGTTGCGTGGAAAAGTCCTTTTTTAAGGAAAGGGAACTCCAGCTGGATTCAGAGTTCCCAGATGGAGAATCCCAAGACTATCCATGTGAAAAATATAAAAGGGAGCTCCAGAACTATGGATCTTTCCTCTAGGAGAGAAGAGGCAACGTTAAATCCACTAATTCTGTGAGCTGCTCTTTTTTTTTTTAATCATGATTGTTTTCCGAACCAGAGAAAAGAGATTCATAGTGACAATAAAAACAGTATCTGAGGCCCAAAGTGATCATTACTCAAATGCCTACCTTTATACAGATTTTAGCTGAGGTTGCTAATTTGGGATAAAATAAAAGGAGAGATATAAATAAGGCTATGTTGGTCTTGACTGCATTTCTCTACACGTACCTAGTCACAGATCTTGGCAGTTCTCCTTTCTTCAACCAGACCACTATCTGTGAACTGTTAAGAAGAACAAAAGCTTTACAATAAAGTTAGACAAAGCTTATCTGGCCGGCTTTGCTATTTGGTAAAACAAACACTGAATAATCCCAAAATTTGGAATTAGTTTATGCAACCTGAACAAGTTTATGATAAGGACGACTAAAGATGGAACAGAGAGTTCAAATTTTTGCTGGTGCAGAAGGAAAAGTAAAGGAGAGAAAAGAGAATAAGAAAGAACAAGCAATTAACACACTGGATAGTTGGCAGGGTAACGAACCCACAACTGAATTTGCGTTCGTCTGCTCACCTGATGCGTTTATGAGCATTTCTCCAGAAGGAGATTTTCTTGTTGATTTCCAAAGCGTGGGTCCCGTCGGCTGCTCCTATTCCAGCTTTAAGGGTACCGTCTTCCATCTTGGGTAAGAAATCCTTGGCAAATGGGCTTCCCACATTGTTGCCACTGCCATCCTTTTAACAGCAGGGGAGGAAAGTTTATTTTGATTCAAGAAGTAGATTGTCCACCATTGCAAAATGCAATGCTTCTTCCTTGGCTGCCTTCTAAAAAGTCTCCTCCTTCCACCATGCAAAAAGAGAGAGAGAACCTCTCTCTCAATTCAGATCTCCATTTCAGCTTGGGAGTATTAGAGATTAGACCAGACCAAATCATCATCTGAATTACTGAGTTACGGCCCATTTTATATCCCTGAAAGTTATTCTTATTCTCCAAATGTACAGAATGTTGTTTTTCCTATTAATTAACGTTCCTCAACTGCATTCGCCGTAACTGAGAATAAGCAAACCTTCACAATAAGCAATCTTCACAACAGCAAGCAAAACAAATTCCAGCCCTGGTGCCTCTCATTTACATTCCCTTTGTTTGTCTTTCCAATCAGGAGAAAATACTTAATTGATGAGATGCCTTAGTAAGAATCCTTGCAGCCAAAACTCATCGGTGAAACGGATGCAAGAGGGCCACATTCTCCCCCTTGCCAAAATTTAAAAAATTAAATAGAAAACACCAGTTGTGCACAAAAGCGAAAGAGAAGTGGGGCACAGTGGAGATCGCAACAAACTGCAGGGATGTCGAAATGACAACACGTGCACAACGCCAGTAGATGCAAGTTTGTCAGTGGCTTCCAGGTGCACAAAAACACACACTGTGAGTTTCACCCTTACCTTGTGAGGCAGCTTAAAAAACCAGCATCCGGGTATATTGACATCGTTGTAAGGTCCGTTGCCATGGTGATATTCAGGAGAACTCTTCACCGATTCCATCTCCTCCTGTCCAGAAGAACCAATGCAGGATTAAACATCTGTAAGGCCACCCAGAGTCATTTCTATGGATGTACATAGGCAGGTAAGGGGATGTGGTGGCTCAGCGGCTAAGACATTGAACTTGTTGATCAGAAAGGTCAGCAGTTTGGCGGTTTGAATCCCTAGCGCCACATAATGGAATGAGCTCCCGTTACTTGCCCCAGCTTCTGCCAACCTAGCAGTTCGAAAGCATGTAAAAAAATGCAAGTAGAAAAATAGGCACCACCTTGGTGGGAAGGTAAACAGTGCTCTGTGCACCTTTGGCATTCAGTGATGCAGACAATGTTGGCTCTTCAGCTTAGAAACAAATGAGCAGTGCCCCTAGAGTCGGGAACGACTAGCATATATGTGCGAGGGGAACTTTTACTTTTTATATAGATAGGTAGGTAAGTAAATAGGTAGGTGGGTAAGAATGCCTTTAAGCACGCCTGACACCAGACTGAGTGATGAATATGTTCTTTCTTTAGATAGGTCATTACCTTTCTCAGTTCTCTAGGTATGGGGTCCACCTCTGTATCCACCTCCACATGGCCAAGCAATTCAAACTGACATGAAAGAAAAAAAAAGAAATCTTTTAACATGTGAAACTTGTTCTGTATCTGTCCACAGTTATCACTTACGGTATCTTCCAAGTTTGCATTTGACGAAAATAATTATTAATAAAACGTGAAAAAAACCCCACTCCCTCTGCATATAAACAAGCACAATGTTTTTTACCCTATCTGACATGCAAGTTTTAAAAAATAATAATAATAATTAGGGCACATAGTCATTTTTCATCTGAAAAACACAACCCGATAAGAATCCCTGAAGCTTCTGGAGAAGATTCTGCTGATGCTTCTGCAAAAGCAAAACAACTGCTGCAAAGACCAAGGAACCGGTGAGTAGACGGGTTCCTTGGAACTTCTCTGGAAAAGGAGAGGACAGGAGATCACCCACGTGGGCTCCGGATGACTGTTCCTTGTAAGGAGACCAATAGAACAGCACTTTTTTGCAGGTCTGTGGATGACCCAATGAGTCATCTGGCTCGCAACTGCAGCAGGGCTTTTTAAAAGATCCTAATTTCGCAATACATTAACAATCCGGTAAGAATTCCTCCACTCGCTATCCGACAAGGTGTGATACAGTGCAGGTACTCTCTCACAAAACTGCGTATCTCATCTTGGAGAGGATCACAAGTACCTTTTGCCAAAAATCACCGTTTTCCTTTAAGAACTCTTCTTCCAGGTAGCTGTCAAAGGAAATCGGTTGCTCCTTCCCTTTCCCCTTGCAATATTCCCGATACAGATGTTCTATGACCCTATCAGAAATAGAAGAGTTTTTAATGCCATGAATTGCAGCAGAATTATTAATCATCCATTGTCTAGTGAAACGTATGGCCATTTTTCTTGATTCTCATTACCGAATTGTCTTCCTGGGGAAACAGAAAGATCCAATATTTGCATGAATTGGGGTGTTCTTTCCAGAACAATGTATGTTTGCTAAATCCAAAGTTCTTGGCTATCTGCTAACAGTATAGAGCTCACCAAAGCATGCTCTCATCTTCACAGCTCTCAAGAACCAGAATAAATCTTTTTTTATTGGGATCAAAACCTGAAAAAAGTGGAGAACCATCCCTGTAGCACTCACTGGCTGAGTGTCATTTCCAATATTTCCTTTACTGTTCTGCTATTCTCCAAGTGAAGAAGAGATTGGACTGCCATTTGTCAGGAATGGCATGGGGGCCAATGGCGAACCTATGGCACAGGTGCCACAGGTGACACGCAGAGCCATCTTGCTAGGCACACAACCTGTTGGCCAACTTACCTCCATCTGAGCATGCAACATGCAATTGCACATGCACGCATGCGCGGTTGCAGAGACCCAGCTGGTCTTTGGGCCTCCACTGTGCATGCGTGCAATTGCAGCAGAAAATCCAGCTGGCCTTTGGAGCTCTCCTGTGCATGCAGACATGATTGCTCATGTGTGCGTGAGTGCCTGCGTGTAGCGCGCCTGCATTGCATGTGCAAAAGCTGCATGCATTTGCAGGTGGTGCAGTTGCACATGCAGCACACGTGGAGGAGCTGCACGCAAGTGCGGATGGCATGTGCAAAGCGCATACTTTTCAGCACTCAGTAAGTAAAAGGTTCGCCACCACTGGCCTAGGGTCTCCTGCTTGGGAGGACAGGGTTAGACTAGATGACCTACAAGGTCCCTTCCAACTCTGTTAAATCTGTAGACTATAATAAAGCTCTTTGCCTGAGATGTGCTCACTTGTACTCTATATTAAAAGTTATGCTTCCGTTTCACAACATTCAGGGGGTGGGATTCACTTCCCCAGAAATCCTTCCTTACTTGAAAGGGCAGGTGGGCAATGCAGCCTCTTGATCGTCGTCTAACAGGTTGTCCTTCCTTCCTGGCACCAGGTAACCCCAGCCGTGTTTCTCAGCGTAGTGCAATGGAAAGCCATCCCAGGTGAGCCTCATGAGCTTTGGAGTCACTCTCATCTGAAGGCTGATAAGGCTGGGTCCAGGGGCCCAACTAGGATCATTGAGCCGTGGACACAGGTTGCGATACCACCTACCCAGGAAGAAGGAAAAAGTTTTGACACTCAACCAACAACTGGATGGTGAAGACCACTTTACAAAGCTGTTTGCCCATCCATATTTCTTTTCTGCAACTGCTGTTTGTGTCAGGGTTCCAAGTAATACACCCATAGCAAACAGAACTCCGAAGCAGGTGAATTCCTCAAAGAACAGCTTTATTGGATATATCATATTTGCACAAGCAAGTGAAAACCAGTTCTGAAGGTTCCCGCGGTTTTCACCTAATTAAAAGTTTTCCCCCTGCCCCAAACAGTCGGTCACATGATTCAATCATGGTGTCATCCAGTTGTTGGGTAACTTCACTCCTCTCTCCGACCACCTGCAGGAATGCCCTTGGTTCTCAGGAGAAAGTATTTTGTTTTGGCTACAAGCCCCAGCTATCTCTATTTCCCCTGCCCTTCCTATCTCTCAGTTCCAGTGTGGCAACACTGAAGCCTCAAAATGATCTTGGCTGGGTCAACTTCAGGGTTGACAATTTGTTTTGTTCTTCACGACTCCATGGGCCACAGCACAACAGCCCCCCCCGTCCTCCACTGTCTCCCAGAATTTGCTCAAATTCATGCTCATTGCGCCAATGACACCATCTGATCATCTCATCCTCTGCCGTCCCCTTCTCCTTTTGCTTTCCATCTTCCCCAACATCGAGGGCTTTTCCAAGGAGTCCTCTCTTCTCATTTGGTGGGCCAAAGTATTTGAGTTTCAACTTCAAGCTATCCGTCCTTCCAAAGAACAGATGTACACCATTGCCATCAGATCTAGGCAAAGAAAGACCCAGCTGTGCCGGTTGGGCATTCAAGGAGGAGAAATCCATCACAGCTGGAAAGAAGCCGACTTTGGGAAACCGTTTCCAGATAACTCTTTATCTACATGAAACATTTCTTTAGAAACTTACTCTGGATGGCCGGGGAGATGCTGAATTCTCTTTGGCTGCAAAACCACCGTTTCCTTTAGACCCTGAAGAACCTGTTGGCTGGTGTTTTGGCTTTGCTCTTCTTCTTCTGTTGGGGGGCCACGATCTATTTTAATACATTAAATTTTAAATTTTGATAAATTTTTAGATCCATCAATTTTATTAACTTTAATAATATTTTAATT
>JAEANM010008276.1:0-17121 GCA_017656035.1 Myanophis thanlyinensis | reverse complement strand
CGGCTCCCAGGTTTTTTTTTTCCTTCGGAAACGGGTCCAAGTGGCTCTTTATGTCTTAAAGGTTGCAGACCCCTGGGCTAAATAATGTGAATAATGAAAACTTTCTTAAAGGAATTTAACATTCTCAAGATTGTTAGAATCTAAAACAGATACCGTATTTTATCCCACATCCAAATATTTGGATTGGACTACTTCAACTAATTTTTCTGACCCAATGATGATTCAGCAACTTGGACCACCTCTTCTCCCTTTAATGGCTTTACAATAAACTTTTAAAATAAGAATAATATATATAATCATACAGAAATGTTTCTATACCTAGTGCATCTTGCAGATACTTCTGTCCCACCAATTTGAGATATTCCTCAATGGATTTGGTGGCAAGTGTATTTTCTCTGAAGATCAACTCATCATGGTCCCCACAGCGATCCACTTCAGACATCACCAGATCAGTCAAAAAGTCCTGAAAGGAAAAAAGGTTAGAAAAAAAGATGAGGTACATAATGGCAGGGATACTCGATGGTCAGAGGTTGGATAGAATATGCCAGATCGATAAAACAATTGACTCAACAAAAAAGTGAAAATGCTGAAAGAGTGACAGTACCTCCTATTAGAGGCTGTTAGATGTATTCAGTTGAACTATTTGCCTCAAATATTCTTTTTTGAAGAGTGAGATGCAGATATACTGTAGTTCACGTAGGCCTCATACATAAAGTCCATTCACTCCAGCTGAGCTACTTTCTATTTGTGAAGAACATATCTTTCAATGAAGCCTCCAACTTGGGGCCAGCCTGCTGCTGAGACAGGCTAACACCACATTAAAAAAAATCCAAGAGAAAAACAGTGTTTTTTGGTGAAAAATAGAATAAATCTAGCAAATATTCTAGGAAGAACTTGAGGGAGGGTTGGTGGCCTGCAGGACTCCAATTAGCTTGTTATAGGATTGCCCCTCCTATTCAGCCATAAGGCTCTATGCCTTTGCAGGCATTTCTGCTTTGATTGGTAGAGGGGATACAGCCTTGGCCAATAGCCATGACAGATTAAGATCTAACTAAATACCTCCTCTTAGATCTATTTTTGAATACCTTTTGAGAAGAAGGGTATTCCATACATAAGTCACAGAGCAGACAATATGCTACAAGGTAAAATCTGATTGTGGAATCTGATAGGCGGTGGTTGTTATTGGCTGCAATGTATGCAATAATTCAGGCCGTGGAAAGGTCATGAGACAAATTTCATTAGAGAACACAAAAAAGTTTACTTTTTACTAGTGAGAACATTCCAACAACAAAATAATTTAAAATAATTTAAAATAAGAAGATAATGTTCAACATAGCAATTAGCACAGTTTGATCCCATTTACCAATTTACACATTCTAAACTTGAATCTAATCACACACCAATACAAGCACAGTGGGGTAGAGGCGTGGGAATGGTTGAAGAAAATGTTACATTTTCTTTGCGGTGGTTTCATCTTTGTAAACTCAGAGTGACTCAGATTGGTGCCTCCTGTCTAAGTTTGCTATCTGTGTTTTGTGCCTACTTTGTTCATGTGTTTCACAACTCCATACGAATTGTGAGTAATTAGCAAAGACAGTCTACATCCAGCCTTTTCCGTTCTGGAAAAGTAGCCTCCAGACTGGCTGGATGTTAAATAACAAAATAATTGCTGAATGGTCCATTTGGATTTGATCAACTGACAGCCAGTTTTCTCTGTTTGTCCCTGGAAGAAACAGCAACCTTAGATTCCAAGAGGTCACTATTCTTACCCACACTTCTCACGCCTCCCCTATGGCATTCCAGAATTGCCATGATGGTGTAAATCCAGGGTACAGAGTGCCTTGGGGAGCGGATGGGAAAAGAACACAGCTTGAGGAAGTGGGGAGAAATGCAAGACTGAACTGCCTTCCTTGGTCCTTACTCCCACTCCAGCAGCCGCAGGACTCAGTACTGTCAGTAGTTTCTCAAGATTTGAGAGTTGGTTGGCTATATAAAGATTTTAAATAAATAAATAAAATTACTAAGAGTCATCTTGAAGATGGAAAGAAGGCATATTGTGGGGGTATGGGAAACAGCCCTTTGTCTAGAATAATCTTTATATGCTGATCTTAATAGTTTTCTCTTTTAAAGTAAAAGTTGGTTGCTTCTTAAGTGTGTTGTCTAATTTTCAGCTTTCTCCAAGTGGAGTCTCTGAAGCTTAAGGTACAATGATACAAAGGCAAACACGTAAGCCTGGAATACAGAACTTGTACATAAGCAGGGAACATTAAGCATTAATTCAAGAAACACATGTTTTCCACTACCTTTTTCTTCTCATTTATTTCTCTTCTGCTTCTTGGGCTAAACATGGCCATATAGATCTATCCTGAAAGCACCAATTCAATACAGAAGGTATGTTTGAACAGGGTACATATGAGATAGTGTGGCATAATAGAGCTTTGGTTTTACACCAGGGGGATTAAAACTAAAATCTCCCTTAGCTTCACCATAAACATTGGGGCATCTTTCTGTCAACCTATCCTTTCTCCCAAAGCTGTTGGGAGAATAAACATTCTACCACAAGTTCGCTGGAAGAAGAATATATCTATTCCACTGAAAACATTCTGGAAGAAGAAACATGGTTTCACATTATCTCTAGTAAAATGTTACTCTGTATATTCTGCTCTTTTGAGGATTATTTTTAAGAACAAAGTCCTGCTTAAAACTGTCTTTCAGAGGTTTGCCCACAAACCCGAGAGTAAACTTGAAATGATGGGCTTTATTTTACCCTCCAGAAGAGGAATGTTCTCTCATTTCCAAATAAAGTGCAGCATCTCTAAAGAAGTAAAAGACACATGCATAATCTAAGTTCATAACTGGTCCAAAAAGAGGCTATGGCACCAGGAAAAAAACAGGATGTTGAGAGGTGGAGCTGCAATCTGAAAAGCTCTGCATCTTTCCACACATGGTTGGAGAAGATGATAAAGCAACACATAGACTTTAAACCAGAAATATTTTGTTGGGAATTATGCCAGAAATATTTAATAAAGAACTGAAATATTTAATTGTAAATGTATTGACAGCAGCAAGAATTGTATTTGCTATGAATTGAAAAAATGAAAAAACACCTATGCAGGAGGAAGTGATCAAGAAAATTATGGACTGTGCAGAAATGAGTAAATTGACATTTGAAATTAGAGAACAAGAGGATAAACAATTTTATGGAGTATGGGATTTATTTTACCAATGGTTAGATGGAAAGATATAGTTATTGATATATGTTAATGTTTTTGTATGAAGGAGATTAAGATAAGGATATAGATTGCAAATATAAAAATATATAACCATTGGTTGAATGAATTTTAAATATTGATAACTATTTTATATAAAAATGATAGAATAACAGATTAGTCAAAAGAATATTAACAAATTGGTTAAATATTATATATATTAAGATAAATAAAAGGATAACTTATAATATAATTACACATGAAGACTATGAAAGAGTGGCACAAAAACATCTTTTCTTTGATAACCAGCTAACATACTATACTATAAATGAAGATTTGGATGATGTTTTTAGGTATATATGTTTTTTATGTTTTATATGGTTTTTTTTCTTGTATGTTTGTCTTAAAAATAAAAAAAACCTCTTTTTTTAAAAAAAGAGCTCTGCATCTCATTGCAAATGCTTAAAATTTATTTCTGCTGGACCCACAATTCAAAATAGACACTGAATCAAAACAAATACTAATCTTTTAGCAGGGGTCTGTTCTCCGAGTTTGTTAATCTGTGGGCTATAAATTAATCTATAAAATACTGAGAAGGCAATTAGAAAAAGGATAGAAATACAGGTAACCCTTGACTGATGACCATAATTGAGCCTGTCATAATGGTCATTAGTTGTTGCAGATATAAGTTGAGGCATCATGTGACTGGACCAGAAAAAAATGTGGCAATCATTAAGTGAACACCATGGTAATTTAAGCAACTCAATTTTCTCTGATAGATGGGATTATTTTGCCCAAAACTGAAAGTAAGCAATTGGCCAAAAAACCCTCAAATCACATCATGTGATCATGGGATGTTGAAAATGCCAGAAAGATGAGCCTGTTGCGAAGTGCCCAAAATGTAATCATGTGATCATAAAGGAGATGTGATGAGGCCATTGTAACTTTGAAAAATGGTCATAAGTAGCTTTTGGAATGTCTGTTGGTTACACCAACAAAGTGAGTAGTAGTTCTACATATTCTTACCTTTGCTTTGCCAGTGCTCTGAAGAATGTGCACCATAGCACAGGCCATCTCCTCTTTGTTTCTGACACTTATGACTGGTTCCAAAACAGAGCATAATTCAGTATAATTGTTGGTTACAAATTCAGCAAACTCTTTATATTTTTCCATAGGAAGGACGATGATGGTCTGATATCGTGACTTGATCCGGATGGATGGCACACCAGACTTTCCCTTATTGACTGTGGGAGTGCTGATGGTGTACCACTTTTCCACAAACTGTCGACCGGTGACAGTAGCTATGGGAATGCTAACCAGACCAATATAATTATTCTTATAGTTTTTCTTTTTCTTTTCAGTGTCCTTGTAGATGTGGACTGTAATGTGATAGGTGGGCGGAAGGCCAGAGAACTCAAACTGTTCACCCCAGAAAATATTATCAGCTTTTGATTTACTGGTAGTTCGGGCAACTAATATTTCATCCAGGCATATTTCACAGAAATACTTCTTCTTGGGGGCCAAACCTTTGGCTTCAATGATCCAAAGACGTAACACATTCTCATCTCGACGACAATTATCCTGGAGACAAAAACACTTGGTTTATTTATCATAAATAATGTTTATTCTATGTGGTTCTTATATTTCATAGCTATGATATTTTTAAATCTTGACTTTCTATTTATCTTCTTTTAAGATGGCTTATGAGATAATAAATACATTTCTGAATTCTCCTTCAGGAAGCTCCAAATTCAACACATCACTGCGTGTCTGATCATGAATAGATTCCTATCCTCTTGAAAAAGGCATAGCTGAATCCAGTAGAGGATGACAGTCAATGAATGATTAAAACAACACTAAACCAGGAGCAGACAGATGGTATTGAACCTTCTTCTCAAGATAGAACACGATCCCATACCCAGAAGTATAGACCCACAGTCTAAATATCATCAGCATCTATAGCTTAGCTGGGATTGAGTTTATTTTTTCAGGCAGCAATTACTCATAAAGGATCATGCTGCTCCTAATAAAGAAGAAAAGGAAATAATATAATTGAGAAGTTAGAAAGTTCACTTTGGTTGGTGGAGAATATCTTGGAGTCTTGTTGAGATATTGGGAAGCCATCACTCCTTGGCAACTGATGCCTCTTCCAGAACCTAGCACCATGTATATTAGAAGGGTAATCTTCCAGGTTTTTTTTTTAAACTAAAATCTTCTAATGGTCAGAAATGACAGGATGGTAATCAAAATCATTTGGAGAGCTAATCATTGTTTGACAAACACTTCAGCCAAAATAAAACCATCCTGGGTGAGAGAAATCAGTACAAAAAAGTACTGTCCCACCACACTCCTTTCTAAAGAAACAAGTTCTGAAGCATATGATAACTATTCACCTTAACAAATAATCAGAAATTCCAGAGAGTTAAATAAGGTCACCACTCCTCTCTGTCCCTCCTATTATCAATCATGTATAAGAGTAATGAAAGAGAGTGCTCCCAAGTCCACTTGGAAGAAAGTAGACAGTCATGCTTGGCATTAATATATTAAACGTTGAAATTGGCAACCATGGCCAGAAATTAGGAACAGTTTCATAAAGTGATAGATTCTAAATTTGCACACACACACACACACACACACACCCCAGTATTCAGCATCGATGCCACTTCTCAATCATTTCCCCAAAGTATTTCAAACAATAAAATTAGTGACATGTGTGACAATGTGACATATTTATAGATTAAAGATGTAATCTATTACATATTTTGATCAACGAAGTGTAAATGGGGTTTATTAAGCAGTTTTCTTTCTGAGGCAGCTAATTTGATGCCACAAATCTACTTAGAAGGCGTTTTTTGGGGAAGCAATTTGATATCCCCAGCTATTAATCAGGATGCATTTTCCAATGGATGTTTTTCTGAGGTTGCATTTTATACTATACCTTGTTAGGCTGGAGAGCCCTCCGTATGTTCTCCATCCAGATATCTCTTTCAGCAGCTGAAGTGCAACTGAAGCATTTACTACAAGTGGAACAAGATATCTAGAACAGATTACAGAAAGTCAAGTTAAGCTTACAGCTGAGATTGTAAATGCATGAAAGGAAACAGCAGAGATACCTTAATATTTTATAACGTAGTAGCTTAATGAGGACATTTAACCAGAATACTAATACATTTATTACGTTAAACACACTGGGGTATTACAAAGCTCCAAGTGTCGGAAACATTATGATCTAGTTTGAAGTCTATTAATTCTGGCTGAAATGTTCATCAAATCCTCCCAACTCAGACAATTTTCAAATGGAAATTTAGCCTATAAGGATGATTACATTAATATATTTACCTATACAATAAACAGCATTGAGGGACATTTTAAATAACTGATTTTTTTATAGTTTATAGTAATGTTAGTCATAAACCAAAAGTTTTCTAAGCAATATTTTTTAATCATTATTGCAAAATCATTCTTCATTTTTGTTTTCCAATTTGAAGCTATATCTAACAAGGCTGTAAAGTGCTTTAGATTTAAAGAGGAAAAAAGTACTTTGACTCCATGAGCTCTCATGTAACAATGACTAACAACTTCTTAAATCAATTACTATCTGTCTCTCCAGAGATTCTATAGATATAACAGGAAGGATAGATTGAAGAATTACTGAAACAGGATATGTGTGTGCCCACATGTGCTCTAAAGCATTTTTTGTCTTTTGAATCCAAAGTGGTGCACAGCCTATAAACAGTTACATTGTTTATAAAAAATGTGCGGGCTGTTTTACAGAAAAAGGGCATGATATGAATTTGGTACTAAAGGAAATGGAAAACAATGCAAATAAGAACGAACAAGTTTGAAAAGAAAATCTACATAACATATGACCGGATTAAATATTATGCTAAACATTTTGCATTAACTGATACTCCCCTTAATAAGGTTTATGTCTAGGTTATTCCTTAGCAAAACTGTGATCTAGTTACTATGGAATTTGAAACATCACACTGGAGGACTGCTAAAATACAACTGTTTAAATTATTCATTAGTTATATTTAAATGCTGTTTTCTTCTTTTTGAGAGAGTCACTTGCCATGAAAGATAAATCTAAGTTTGTCACCTAATTCATTGTATTTAAACTAGAAAAACTGAAGATTTTACAGTATTGTACTGAATAAAGTATCAATTAAAATTATACTGTATTTTTTCTTGCTTCCCCAAAAGGGACACCTTTTCACTTATGCAGTATCCCAATGACCATGTGATCAAAATTCACCGACACTTGGTTACTGACTCCAGGAAAGCCCCAAGACTAAACAGTATTCCCATAATCTACCTCTTTCAATCACTCCCTAGCTTATTGTCCCTCCCTGTCTATACTATTCTTTTGCCCTACTACCTATAGTTGCGAGTGGTCGCATAAACATTTCACTGCATTTTGTACCATGTATGCCTGTATATGTGATGAATAAATTTGATTTGATTTGATTTGATCTGACTCACATTTATGATGGTGGCATATCCCAGATCATGTGATCACCTTTTGCAACCTTCTGACAAGCAAAGTCAATGGGGAAGCCAGATTCACTTTACAACCATATTAATAACTTACTAATTGCAGTGATTCACTTAACAACTGTGTCAAGAAAAGTTGTAAAATGGGGCAAAACTCTCTTAGCAAATGTCTCACTCAACAACAGAAAGTTTGGGCTCAATTGTGGTTGTAAGTTGAGAACTACCTGTATTTGCACACATGTATGTAGTTTCCATATAAAATCAATTACACTGGGATTTAGCTCAATATATATTCAATATGTCTCAAATTCAGTAATCTAAATGGAAAAGTTATTATTTCAATTTTCCCATTAAGAATACCAAAGGAGGAAAAAACCTTTTGAAAAAACATATTAAGGAAATTAGTTGAAAAGCTCTTGAATACATTAAATACCAAAGCCAATTATTCCCAATTTGTGGTCCAGAAAAACTGTGATTTTGAAGTATACTGGAAGCAGTCATTGATGCATACATCAAAATAATGATACCCCCACCCCCATTTTTTAATGGCAAACATCTCAGGGAATCATTGAATCACCAAAGATGCCCTCTTTCTACCTAAAACGTTTTCAATATTTTAGTTGGAAACAAAGTTACCCAAGACCAGATTATCTCCTCTAATGTTGGCCATTTATTCTTAATTATTAACATTTTGAATCTGGGAATGTGATGTTGTAGCATAAAAGGCATTAAGGAAATGAAACAAGCTTCCAGCCAGAGGACAAAAATATTAAGTTGTCCTTCATATCTTCATCCTTTTGCAAGGATGCACCAGTAAAGACTGCGAAACACAATTATAAATCAAGGCAAGCTAACTAGATGACCCCAATCATCACTGATACAATGCAAATTAATGTAATAATGAAAATTAATTCATTATCTAATGCTGCATTACTAATGGTCCTTAGAGATAAAAATGATTCCCAACTGTGACACAACTCTCTATCAATTGACAATGGCCCAATAAGAAATTTCCCAGTTCCTTGTTGCTTCTCTTAGTCATTCACGGCCATGTTTTCTTAAGAGTGAAGAGTGTTCATTTCTGTTCAATAACTGATATGTTATCTCATGTACGTAAAGATCATCTGTTTATCAGATAATCCACAACCTTCTCATGTTAAATCTAAAGAAATCAAATTTGTTACTGTTATAAAATTGAAAGATTAAAAAGATTGAGAAGATCAAACACTATACATCAATCTTCCACTATATTTTTCTTTCTTGGAATAAAATATCTTTGTTATGTATTTACCTCAAAGCAGAAGTCTCGTCCAATTATACTGCTATGAAGTGGCATGACAAAGACTTTGTCATCAGTCCCAAGATCCAAAGTCTCAATAGGACCTCCTGGACTCAGCAAAGATTCATGGGAAAATGATTGTTTCAGCTTTGACAAGCCAGGGGACCTGTATAACGACAGCAGAAGATGGAAATAAGACACCAAGAAAAAAAGAAGTGATTTAATAAATTAGATTTTAAAAGCATCTTTTAAGGTTTGCCTCATTCCAAATATTGGTTGGGAAAGTGGAATCCCTAACAAATGCCAGTCAACATTTAGAAACATAAAACAATTTTGCTTTTAGAATTTTGTATTCTGAATAATTGGTGAATGGTTCAAATGTTTTCTATATGTTTTACAGAATCCAAAATCCTACTAGTAACTTCCGAAGGCTGTATGTTTTTTATTCACTACAAATGAAAACGTTACATTTATACAACTGCACAGTTTCTCTTCTTCACCTCTCCATCCAGTACATTCCTCTAAAAATAATGCAAAGGGTACTTGAAAACAAGGTTTGTGAGTGTGTTGTTTGTACCAATCTTGTTTGTTTCTCCAAGGAGCTTAGAATAACAGACATATTTTTTTTTATTTCATGTTAAAAACAATCCCCCAAAGCAGGACTGGTGGAAAGATAATGGGGTCAAAATAATGCAATAAGTCAGTCAAACATCTGAACCAGCTTCCAAACACAATATTATCCTCTACACTCACTATTAATATTCCCTTTTCCAAAAATACAAATGGGACACAAACAATGACAGATCTATTACTCTTACACTAAAATGTTTCACAATCTATGAGAGTGTTTTTTTGTTTTTAAATGGCACAGGAAGATAGATAATCTTACTAATCGTATTCAGGCTTTATATTAATTTGGGATGCTCTACTTGGGTACATTCCTGATCAGCCATCTTCCTACTGAAGGGATTTCAGTGACACTGGTTTCCAGGAGACAACCTAAGAGAAAAATCTTTTTACTGTGCTCTGAACTGCATCTAAGAGGCCATACTAAACCAAAACCCTGAAAGTTTGGATGACACAAAAACAAAATAGGATATTATTTTCTTCTTCTCATGTCACATTAAGAATTTGGTACCAACGTTTGGGAGAGCCAGTGGCAAGCCACTTCCAAAACATTGCCAAGGAAACTGCAATGACTTGTCCATCTAGTTGCCAGGAATCTATGCTGATTCAAAAGCACCACAACAGACACAAGTTTTGGGATTGCTGGAAGCCATATCCATGGCTTTCCTAACTTCAGGCTATGATCCCTTTTCTTAGTATAGTAATTCATTTGTAGGTTAGATTGCGTTTTACTATAATCAACTAAACTGCATGTGAGCCTTGTGATTGGTATTCCTTATGCCCTGTTATTGCCAGAATGAAATTCCTTTTACTGGTATTGGCCACAGTGAAGCATCAGCTGCTAATTCAGTAAGGTTAAGTCAAAAGGTTTCCATTTAGCTAGAATTCATTAAAGCTAATCACAATAATAGGAATTTGTAGATTTCTACAGTTTGCTTGTCTTTGGAATGCTTATCCTGATTCTGAGTAATTATCAGGAAGGGAATTAAAGTCTGTATTTCAAGTCATCATAGAGGAAGGATTACAAGAGAATAAGCAGGTGAAGGGAATCAGTGCCATCATTAAGTGAATCATGTACTTGTTTAGCAAAACCAGCTTCCCCCATTGACTTTGCTCAGTAGAAGGCACTTGGGAAAGTCATAATAGCGATCACATGATCCTGAAATGCCGCAACTATTGTAAATATATAGCAGTTGCCAAGCGTTCACATTTTGATCATGTGACCATAGGGATGCTGCGAAGTTTGTAAATGCAAGGGGCATGTAAGTCAGTTTTTTTCAATGCCATTGTGACTTTTAGTGGTTGTTATATGAATGGTTGTAAGCTGAAGACTACCTTTACTGGATTAGAGACACAGTCCTGGTTATAAAGGAAGTAAAGATTTGTACACTTCAAATAGAGCATTTCTATGCAGCAGTTATCTGATTGGGGGAGCATAAAAAAAGGATGTGAATGATTTAATGAACTGATTCATTAGGTCCAAAATACTTCTAAATCATGGGCATAGTGCTATTATCAAATAGATTCCTATAAAGAAAGCCTTACAAAATATTCCATTTGAATATCCAAAAGAATATTCAGAAGTCTCGAGGTTCCTAATGGTATAACTCAATTCTTAGCAAATGTTGAAAAGTAGAAGGAAAACTACTCTCCTCTGTGAAGTAGACTTCACAGAAAGAGACTTATATAATACCAATGAGGTATGGTTGGACTAATAGAGATGAACATTTGAGCAGTGGTTGGATCTTCAACTTCAGGCAAGCTCACTAGAAATGGTTTTAAAAACAAAAACAAAAACTTGTAGATGTTTGCAGTAGAATTAAACAGGATATTTTCCACCCAATGATATTGTTATTGCATTAGAAGAGTAGCGTATTAACTACATTATTATTTAAAAATGGAAACTCTAGATAATAGGTCCTTTTTGCATACTCTCCCTTTCTGGCTGTTAATAACACAACAACTACAAAAGCTTTTTGACACAATTTGATGTCAATTTTTAAAAACTTAAATGCACTGCATTTTACTTTATGAAAAATGTATTCATGTAATTTTTTGACACCATATTTAAAAATAAGTAGTTATTTCTTTATCATTTCCCCTTTATTCTGGAGTTAAAATTGTTCTCAAATTAAATTTCTATAGTTTGGGTTAGAAGGAATTTTGTATTCCCTTTTCTGACTAACCAATCTTAGATTACAAAAGAGAAGGAAGACAGATTGTACATTGTCAACCTATTTTCCCCTCTCTTCTATCCCAACCATCCTTACTTCACTCCAATTTA
Source organism: Myanophis thanlyinensis (assembly GCA_017656035.1). Taxonomy (NCBI): domain Eukaryota; kingdom Metazoa; phylum Chordata; class Lepidosauria; order Squamata; family Homalopsidae; genus Myanophis; species Myanophis thanlyinensis. Next base: position 5,225 of record JAEANM010008276.1, on the reverse strand, counting down.
AATCCTACACCAGCCTGGCCTCTGCATGAATCCAGTGAAGCGAATTATGGCTCATGAAAGCTTGTAATGAAATTGGTTAGTCACAAAGGTGCTACCAGACTCCTCCACCATAGACTAATGCAGCTCTTCTCTTACGATGTCTAAAATTTGGATTGATGACATAATTGCTACAGCTTTTAGTATGCAATAGTTCTTAAGAAAATTCCATTTTCTTCTACTGTCCATTTCAAATTGTAAATTTAACTTTTGGTTAATTAGTATTTGCGGAAAAGAAAAAGAAAGCAGGAAATATTTTTCAACTAGTCTTTTTCCATTTCAAAGTTATCAGTTTTGTTTTCTGGTGTTACTCCTATGCTTTTAGACGTCAATTAAGAGTATTCCCTGTCTTAATTTTTCAAGCTTTTAAAAAGCATATTTATAGGGCCAATTAAAAGAGAACATTGCTACCCTAAATTTTTTAAATCTTAAATAATTGTTCACCAATTTAGGTTTAAGAAAAAGCCTGTCAGCAAGTGGAAGAGATTGTTTTATTTTTCTCTCAGATCAACAGTCCCAATTTAGAACTCCTGAACAGACAAAATGTTTCAATTGACAGGTAAACAGGTAGAAGAGATAATAACAATAAAACATGTTTGAAAAGAAGTGACACAAATGGTCCAATGCAGTGTGAAAAGTCTGTACAAGTATTTTCCATAAATCTGTTTCATTCAAATTGCTGCTGCTACCAGTACAAAGCTAACATTTTTGTCTTGCACTGTCACTAATAGGAACAAACAAAGCATATCTTATATATGTGTGTGGCAGAAGCCAACCTTAATTTTTTTTTTAAATTTGCCATCTAAGCACTGCTACAACAAGCTCTTTTTGAAATCCTCTGCAAGTCCAAAAAGTAAAGAAGTGAAGGTCAGGAAGAGACATCTTTTCCAACATTCTCTTTCCACCAAGGGAACATCCAAAGAAAAGGCAAATCATCACAAGCATAACTTTTTAGCACAACTGGAACTGCTAGATCCTTGCAGACAAATAACCAGCACACCTACATGAAACAATTGCTCAGCCACCTGACTGTGCATCCCCAAATCATAGCGGTGCCATGTGTCCTGATACCCACACACCTCCTTCTCTTTGGCTACATTGCAGAAGAGGAATTCCTCAGGGCAAAGGCTGCAATGCCCTCATTCAGTGGTAGGGATGCGGTCAGTACTTCTGCTTCAGAGCTCGACAGAGGTACTCCCAAGAAGAGCCAGGGCAAACAATTTGTGGTAGCAAAGCCACGCTCCTTACCCAAGCTCTGTTACCTTATCGCTCACCCTCTGCCTCCCATCCCTCAGGTGACAAAAACAAGGTACGTTTTGCCAGTACGTGCCCAGCTCACTCAGCCCTGGGTCTGTTGCCATGGTGCTGCATCCATAAGGAGATTAGAGGAGGACGACAGCAGGGAGAAGCAGCAGTGGCGGAGCTCAGGGAGCACTCTTGGCAAACACTGCAAAGGTGTGACCTTTCAAAAGAGTAGGAGTCCCTCCGTTTCCTTCAAGATACAGACACAAGATCTCTGAGCAAAAGAAATGGAGTAGGGGAGATGAAGAGTACACCACAAAGCTTTACACATCTTTCCCACTTAGAGGCCTTTTAGTGCCAAGCAGGCTATTTCCTCTGCTGATCTCTGTTTAGCTTCCTATGGAGATATCAAGAATTCAAAAGGAGCAGATCCCTAAAAGTACATAGGGTCATGTAGCCAAAACTCAGATAGAAACCTGCAAGTGGAAATTTTACAGAGGGTAGGGGAGAGGGAGGGGGGGTACATACTACTTATGAATCTTTTAAATTTGTATTTCCCTCCTGTTCCCTCCCTCCTATCAGATAAAGACTGCTCCAAGCTTTCCTTATGAATTTGCCACAACACACATTTCTCCCCAATACATTTCAGAGACAGAGTACAAAGGCAGGGAAATTACCAAATGCTCTGTGTTTAGATTTTACATACACACACAAACATACACCAGTTTAAACTATACACATATAGTTTAAAAAACCATATGTCACACAAGAAACTGGATTAGAAACCCCAGAGATTAATAATTTCACACCTAGTCAGATTTCCAGCCCACCTGGGTCCATTTTATTTACAATTTCTGTTATCTGACCTGTGTGATTTTATTTTTCTGCATACACCTAAGTTTTGTTATACTGTTCATTTATGCTGAATTCTGGGAGATTCCCAACCAACCACAATTTATAAAGTAGGCCATGTTTTGATTTTATCTATTTTAACATTATTATGTTCTCTAATGGTTTTCATTTGCTGCCTCAGAATTTAGCTTCTTTGTTTTTGCATTGTTCAAAAACTATAATTAAGTTTACTAACAGGGGTTCAGTGCAGGGATGGAATCCTACCGGTTTAGCTACTGGTTTGATGTGTGCACATGCATGCTAAACACGTTGCAGGGCAACTCTTTAAACCACATTTACAGGCACCAGAGGCAGCCAGGATCATCAGAAGGCTCTGTAGGTGCGTCGAACAGCTGATTATGGTAAGAAAAACTAACCCCAAGCTCCTATAAGGAAATAAAAGGGCAGGGATGGGTGGGCGGGGCCAAATTCAAATTGTTGCTACTGATTCGGGTGATGTGGGGCGATCTGGCTGCATTTCACCCCTGGTTCAGTGTATACAATTAAAAAGTGAATCAATTATTTTTCTCATTCCTCTTGTCATATTCTGTATGAGAGCTTAGGGATATTCAATAATGTACAGTGCTTCCAAAGACTGAATTGCACATTAGAAAGTTTGTCTGTGGCTTGAAACCAACTTCAAATTTTTTTTTTCTATATTAGTCTCAAAATCAATGTGTTAAATACAATTTTTTTAGATATTGTTAAATCACATCACAAAAAAGCAGCAGTTGTCAATACTGCTAGTTCATAAATATTATATGCTCATAAAGAAGCATTAGAATGAAAATAATTGTCTATCTAGATACTGGAAAGATAATTTGATCGTGTTGCAGAACACAAATCTCACCTGACATCCCAGAGCTTCTAAGAAGATATTTTGACCAATGGCTTTGAGCATGGAAATAAGAATCCAAAGCCACTTTACTGATTTCTAATGACCAGCAGCGGTGGAGGTTAAAAAAGTTTTTCTTCTATTAGAAAGGAAATTATTGGAAAAACAAGAGGCTTTTAGTGTATCTGCAAAGATGGAAATTAATCAAAGGAAGCATAATTGTTGTAAACAGGAACATCACAACGATCAGCAGAGTGGCAGAAAGACAATTCAGTTTGTGCATGAACATATGTTTTTGTTTCTTTCCCAGAGATTCATTGGCCTCTCAAATATTTACTTCATTTCCACTTAACCTTATTATTAACTCCCCTCTCCAATTCTGTAGCTCAGATCTACCTATAAAAAAAACCTTTCACGTAAGATAAAAAAGGAGACAGATAATAGGTAACTGCAATTTTTCTCTGCAGAAGTAATGACGAAATACTTATCTCTATTAAATTAAATACTTCTTAAATGAAGATTAAATCACAGGTTATTTTGACCTTGTCCTACTACCATTGTGGAGAATTATTATTGCTTCACCGCTGAAAAGGTTAAAAGCGACTCCTAATTTGTAAAGTCATAGATTCCTGCCTTAACTAACAGCATTCAGTCTGTTCTAGTTAACACTCTGAACTTCACTGTGAAATATCTATATTTAGATTCAAAACAGAACATTTTATAGCTTGAATTGCTTCCATAATGGTTGGAGAAATCTGTTTCAGCCTCAAAATAACTTTTTCAAATTAAAAAGCAGGGTTTGAGCTTGAAAATTATTCAGAATCAAAATGTTTTATATATCCTTACTTGCCATATATAGCTCACAAATTATATCACTAATTCTGTAGCTCTCCAGTTTTCCTTCTAGTAGGTCATGTGTTAAAAAAAATGCTGGATGCACATAAATAATAAAAAAAACAGTGGCCACTGATATCATTTATTAAAGTGAACTGCCATTGACATTGAGTTGGTCAGCATAGACTTCTAAGCAAGAGGGAGTTATCCTGTCTGGGCCTGGTGATTTTCCTGGCTTTTGTCTGTGGAATAGATTTAGGACTTCCTTTTCTGTGATCACAGAGGTTGTGAGCCCAATGGGATGGGGTCAGTTGAAGGAGGCCCACTGGGCTCACAACCTCTGGTGATCACAGAAAAGGAAGTGCTAGATCTATTCCACAGACAAAAGCCAGGAAAAACACCAGGCCCAGACAGGATAACTCCCTCTTGCTTAAAAGTCTGTGCCGACCAACTGGCCCCCACCTTCACCCGAACCAACAAATCACTAGAGATTTGCCATGTTCCTTCTTGCTTCAAATGCTCTACTATCATCCCAGTGACAAAGAAGCCCTCCATCAATGAACTGAATGACTACAGACCAGTTGCTCTACATCTGTAGTTATGAAAACCTTCAAAAGGCTAGTGCTGTCCCTCCTGAAAACCATCACAGATCCGCTGTTAGACCCTTTGCCATTTGCATACCGAGCAAATAGATCAACAGATGATGTTGTTAACATGGCTCTGCACTACATCCTACAACATCTTGAATCTCCAAAGACTTACGCAAGAGTCCTCTTTATAGACTTCAGTTCAGCATTCAACACCATCATTCCAGACATTCTTCTAATGAAACTAAACCAGCTATCTGTACCTGAACACACCTGTAAGTGGATCATAAGCTTCCTAACAGACAGGAAGCAGCAGGTGAAGCTAAGCAGAATCACATCAGATACCTATACAATTAGCACAGGGCCCCAAGGCTGTGTGCTCTCTCCACTTCTCTCTATACACCAATGACTGCACCTCAAAAAATCCATCTGTTAAAGTACTGAAGTTTGCAGATGATAAAACAGTGATTGGTCTCATTCGAGACAACGATGAATCCGCATATAGACAGGAGGTTGAACAACTAGCCTCATGGTGTGACCGGAACAATCTGGAACTGAACACACTCAAAATGTAGAAATGGTGGTAGATTTTAGGAGAAACCTTCCTGTACTACCACCTCTTACAATACTAGACAACACAGTATCCACAGTAGAATACTTCAAATTTCTAGGTTCTATCATATCACAAGACTTAAAATAGACACCTAATATAAAAAACGTCATCAAAAAAGCACAACAAAGAATGTTTTTTCTGCGCCAACTCAGAAAGCTTAAACTGCCCAAGGAGCTGCTGATCCAGT
>JAEANM010008275.1:0-17123 GCA_017656035.1 Myanophis thanlyinensis | reverse complement strand
AAGGATGGAAGGAAGGAAGGAAGGAAGGAAGCCTCACTTGGCAATGTTTGGGAGAAGGAGGGAGGGCGGCCCTGCTCCCAGCGTGTGTGTGTGGGGGGGGGGGGGTACAAAATGAAGCCGAGACAAAGCCGGGCACCAGTTCTGCAACCCTGAAAAAGAAAAGTGCGGCCTTCCCAAAGGGAAGAGGGAGCCCCGGCAAGACAAGGAGATGGAAAGGGGATTCTCGGCGACCGCGGCTCTTGGAAAGTGTGTATGTGTGTGTGTGTGTGGGGAGGTGGTGGGGGGGGGCAGACCCAGGGGAATCCCTCCCGAGGCTTCGTCAAACAATAAAGGCCGGCGCACGCGAGAGCGAGTGAGCGAGCGAGCGAGCAGCGCACCCGGGGCTGTGGACGGCGTTGGTTTCCGCGCTCGGCCGACTCCCGATTCCACGGCCACCCCTCTCCCCGGCTCCCGGGGGCTGGGATGACGAAAGAGCTCCGTCCCCAGCGGAAGGATTTCGGCGGGCGGGCAGCGTCCCTGCCACGGCGGTGGCGGAAAGGAGTTTCTTGTGTGTGTGTTGGGGGGGGGGGTGAGCAGGAGACAGGCACCCGCGCGTACACACACCGTCTTTCCCTCACTCACGGGCGGCTCTGCGCTCTCCTCACCTCGCTTTCCAGCGCCTCCCGCTCTCCCTGCCGGCGCCGAAGAGGTTAACAGGAAGGTTCGCGTATCCCCGTCCCATTCATTTTCTCACTTGCTTTGTCTCCCCGCTACGGCGACAACTGAACTCCGTCTCCCCCGGCTCGGACGCCCCGGCTCGGACTACGCATGTGCAGCGCTCGGGGGCATTCAGCGGCAGCGGCAGCAGCAATAAGCGGCAAGGGAAGGCGGAGCCAAGGCATGGCACGCAAAGCCGAGCGGCAAGCCCAGACGGGCGAGAGAGACGTCGCGACCTCCGTTGGCCGGGTGAAGGCGTCACGCGCACGCGATCTTCCACCGGCGCAGCGGGTGCGCGTCATGGGGACGTCGCGTGCTGTCGTCATGGGTTGGCGGGGCGGGGTGAGGGGGGGAAGAGAATGGACAGGCAAAAGTAAAAGAGCGGGGCGACAAAATGGTTGCCGTCGAGAAATTCCGGAGCGAACGGGGGAGAAGCGTTTGTTGTTAACAGGCACCCAAGAGACTGAGGGGCTGTCAACCGAAATTGCAAGCGACGGATCCCTTATTCAGAAACGGACGCTGAGTCGAGCGCCCGCGGTTTCCTCTTCACAAAGAAAAGGATGCACAAAATCATCTCCGATAGGGAGCGGACACCTGTTTCTAAAGCTGGTGGAAAGCCTTACTCCGTGCTCTCGTCTCAACTGCTCGCTCTGCTTGGAGAATAACTACCTAGATTTCGGAGCCTGGGTATATCATTTTCGTGGGCCGGATGCCATATCCTGCTTCCTGGCGGGGGCGGGGGTGGTGTAAGGTTTCAGGGATGAAAGGTGGTAGCAACCACTTAAAATGCCTATTTTGCCCCTTAGCATCACTAGGCTCTCTATACAAAATAAATAAATAAATCCTAACTGGAATCAATGTAAGGATTGCCTCGCGTTTTGTACTTCCTTATAATTGATAAAAAATCATCCCAGTGCTGGACATTAAGCTTAATACACAAGAGCATTTTAAAAACTTAAGTAGTAGGGTTAGTAAATAACTATGGTATATCTGAACTTGCTTCCAAACTGTCCCTGTTTACGTTTTAATTGTAGTTAAAAAAAGGGGGCGTTTCAACATGGCCAGCTTGTAAATTCTTATAGAATGTTTTCTAAATGGCTGAGAGAAGAGGAAACTTATGCTTTTCAATTGTTACTAGCTTTATTTTTTTATTATAAAAGGTAACTTGATATATGTCTTTCAAGCCCAATCTCATGTACAAAGTTCCAAAGGCTACTTATTCATACAAGTGTCAATTCTGTGTGACCAAAAATTAATTCCCTTTCCAGTCATTTTATTTGTACATTATCAAATTCATAAATTATGTAAGGGTACTGCCCTAACAGTGATGTAAACTGGATGCGGAAAACGAGAGGGCAACAGGTGTGGAAAACTGCAAATACAAACAAAAACTTCATTCTAATTCTGTATATTAAATGTCTTCTGAGCCTCCCAAATATTTCACACCTTTTTACTAGCGTTCATCTTGTAGCATGAAGTAGGGGATATATATTTTATCCTTACACTTCCATTTCCAGAGATGTTGATTAGCTTACAGTTACAGTATTAATACAAACGATTCATTGGGTTTTATAAAATACATGTGTTTAAACCAGCAGTCTTATGTACCTGTATTGACAAAATACCAGAGTTAATATTTATTAAATTTATATTTCTATACATGATTGTTCCTTGTTAGTTTGAATGTTATGTTTTACCATATGACCACTACTTGAGTGCAGAGATGTAATATATATATTATTTGTAGCTTTTTTTAAAAATTCCACAGCTATGTATATTTCATGAAGAGACACGTATGCTGACTAAATATACAGAATTCCATCACTGGATTGAACCATGTAATTATCAGATTACTGCTTCGTTCACTCCCAGACATTTGTGTCTTCAGCATTTTAAGGATTCTGTATTAAAAGTATGCCTAATATAACCATTATTATCCATTAAAATATGCAAAGGCTTTTCTTCACTTACTTGTTTGACCAGATGTATTCCTTTGAGCTTGTCAAGATAAAACATCAATATTTTTTTTATTTTTGTGAGACAGATCTCTACATAATTGTTTAATGTAATTTTGCCTTTAATACACTTTAAAATACCAGGAACATGTATTGTTTAATTAGTCTGAAAATCAGGTGTAATTGTTGAAAGTATGAGTTTTGTACAAATCATGAAGATAAACCTAACCACCGAAAACTAGATGACTCATAGATTTATATATATTTAACCCTTTTATGGCTATTTGATCTACTTGCTTAAAGCCTGTCATTTAAACATAAAAGCATACATTTAATTGTATTAAGAACCTGTACTTTATAGTTAAGCTGCAACCTGTTTTGTTCATAGTGGTCTTCCTTTTTATGGTAAGCCTTTCTGTTGGTAATGAGAAAGGCAACTATTGAACAGTTAAAATATAAATGTAATCCTATCAGTTAGAAAGTATAGTTTTCTTCCCTTCAGTGATCTTTGCTTTGTAAAGATGTATTGAATCTACATACGCTTTAAACCTCAAAGATAAATTAGCAAGCACTGAAAATTAACAGATAATTCTGAACTGCTTCAAGTTTACAAAGTGTGAAAGAAAAATAGGAAGGCTGAAAGCAACTACAGAATCTACAAAGTGGTGTCAATGAATTTTGATATTTGGAAAATCCATTATAGTATTAGATTTTCTTTGGTGAAATGCATTTCATTCAAATATCCTGTCTGGGATATTTAAGCAGATTTGGGCATTTTTCAAATAACATTTAGAAATTGATTTCAATTAATAGACATTAAATCTTCAAAATAGCATGGATTTGTATTTAAAATAATGCATTCCTAATACATGAAAACATTACTGTAGTTATTAAAATGTAAACTTTAGCATTAAAGGTTATTTTACTACAGTTTCTGTACAGCTCTAGGCATTTTCACATTCAGTAAAAGGTCATATTTTCTTAATTGTTATTTTCTCTGTAATTAATATTTAGTTTTTTAAGAATATCAGTTTATAAAGATGATATCCTAATTTTTTTGTTCGCAAATAATAAATTTGCATATTTTAAAAAGACTTGCAGATATGCTGATCTATTATTTGAATAACTGATTAGTAGGAAAAAAATTGCAAAAACATCAGGATAGCGGTAAATGTGTATTGTGATCATAATCCAGTTTAAAGAGTTCTTGTCAAAATTTGTTTTGTTATATTATTACACTTTAATTGGTCCTGATAAATTTTACATTTCTTGTGCGGTTCTCTGCTTTATCCGGTGATCTATTTTTGCTGACAGAATGACATCTATGAGAAAAAAGAATTCTTCCTCCATCTTGGAACATCTGACTTGGGTAGGTAGAGATTGAAGACATAAGAAGAATAAAGAGTGGAGGGAAAAAGAATGGAAAGTTCTGTTTAAACATTTAACATTTGTCTTAAACTGTAATTACAATAAAATAAAATAAAGACCTCAAACAAAAAAACCCTATATTGTAACACGAAGATAGTATTCACTAATATTAGACAATGCATGCCCCATTGGGTCATGGATTTTGAACACATTCTATAAGCCCATTTTAGGTACCTTGGTTCAAAAGTGAATTGGCCTCTTGCACCACTTCTCCAGTTAAAGGTAAGGTTGACAGTTTTAGTAGTATGTAGATAGATTATTCAAGTATGCTTTCCAGTTGAGAGTTTTGCTTGCGATTTTTTAAAAAAAGTTTTTGAGGTGAAGAAGCTTGATAGAGTGATATAGTGAACTTTTGATCAATTTTGCCAAAGGTTGAAATAGAATTGAATCATTTATTTAATGCAAACTTTCCTTTTGACTAGCTGAAAAGAACATATGATTATACAACAAAAATCACTGCCTCATTTTGATCAGTATGATTTTTTTAAATATTGAAAATGAGGATAGCTAGTCACATATTTGTTTTAATTTCACACTGACTTATCTTTATAACATCTCTTCACAGTATGTGCATAGAATTGCTTAGAAAAGTTTGACTCTTGATCATATGGTATGTTTCAGTTTACTCCAAAGCAGAACCTGAGAGAGCATTTGCATCATACCAAGTTAAATAAAACATCTTTCTGAAAGTCAAGAATATGTACCATTTATATGTTGTTTATTGATTCAAAATAAGGAACCATTTATCAAATATTGCAGTTCTTTTAAGCCTGCCACCTGCTATAGACACTTTCTTCAATAATCTCAAAGCAAATTAATTATGTCATGGAAAGAATTGGCTTTAAAAAAACTAATTCATTTAATTGACATTTCATTTAATGATTTAATCATATCACAGGAAACTATTAAAAGATTGTATAACATTTATACAAACTCATCCAGTCTCTGACAACACACATCTAATCATCTGCGTGGATGATACAGCAATGGCTGCAGGAGGATCAACTTTTGATGAGGTAGCAGAAAAACATGGTATATTTCTTATCCTAATTATCAATATTACACCATCAACCATTTAAAGCCCAACCCAAACAAGATCCAAGTATGTGCTTCCACCTCTGAAACTGAGATGCAAGGGGAAGAGTTGGATGTTATGTGGCAAGGGAACTGACTACAGCACTATCCAACACCTAAATATTTCAACATGACACATGATGGGACACTCTTTTTTAAACAGCATTGCCTGAATACTAAGGAATAATATCAGGAAAATGATAAAATTACAGCATGGAGAGCTCAACCATCTACACTGCACACATCAGCTTTGGCCTTGAACATCTCTGCAACAGGGCACATCTGTCCGTGTGAAACAAGCTGATGGCACCATCAAAGAAGCAGTATGCTTAGTGATGTGACGTCTCAAAGCCATACCAAACATACCATTTTGCTGGCATTGTCCCACCTAAGTTCAAGAAAGAGGTTGTAGCAGATGCCAAATGAACTAAGCAAGAGAATGACCCTCGGCATTCTCTGAACAGACATGCCCTTAATAAGCCAACTCAGATCTAGGAACAGCTTTATGGCAAGACCAAACTTTCTTGAGGATACACAAGAACAAAATCAAATTAAAAGATGGAGGAAGGAGACTATCAAACGAGCAACATTAAAGGAAAATAAAGCCGAAAGATCCCTTATACTACTTGGAGGACCTTGAATAAGTTGAGAGTTGGAGAGCCTAAGTGTAAAACCAATATGCTCAAGTGGAGCCTCTTAGCAGATAGCGTGTGAATGGAGAAACGCAGAGCCCAGCCCATCTGCTGATGTCACCTTCAGAAACATGTACCGATAATGACTTATTTTTGCCCAGCAACAAAGCCAGAAAGCTGGCTTCATTCTGACACTTTAAAGTTTGACCTAGACACATGGAGGAAGTGTTTGCCTGAGTAGCACTGTTATTGTTTCTTCCCAGAATTAAAACTATTATCCTAGATAAAGGATGGCGAACCTATGGCACGGGTGCTCCAGGTGGCACACAGAGCCCTCTTGTTAGGCACACAAGCTCTCAGCCAACATACCTCCAGCTGAGCATGCACATGCGATTGTGCATGCATGCATGTGTGATTGAAGAGACCCAGCTGGTCTTTGGGCCTCCGCTGTGCATGCACGCAATTGCAGCAGGAAATCCAGCTGGTCTTGGGAGCTCTCCTGCGCATACACACGCCATTGCTTGTGTGTGTGAGCGCGCACAGCGCATGTGCATTGCATGTGCAAAAGCTGCATGCATGCACAGATGGTGTGGTTGAACATGCAGAGCACATGGAGGAAGCTGCGTACTTTTCGGCACTCGGTAAGTAAAAGGTTCGCCACCACTGACTTAGATAAATGTTACGTATAAAGGAGAATATTTGTAAATGTTCTTGCATGTTTCTCTCAAGGTCATCTCCTTTACTCTCCATACCTCCTCAACCTTACGGGGTAGGCTAATTGAAGAAAGTGATCCAATACAGACAGTCCTTGACTTACAACAGTTCATTTAGTGACCAAAGTTGCACTGAAAAAAGTGACGACCATTTTTCACACAATCTTTGTGGCAGGGTCATGTGTTCAAAATTCCCATGGAATTGGCAACTGGTTCATGCTAATGACCTTTGCTGTGCCCCAAGGTCAAGTGGTCACTTTTTTGCAACCTTTTGACAAGCCAAATCAACGGGGAAGCCAGACTGAGGTAACATTGTTGCTAACTTACCAGCTGCAGCCATTCCTTTAACTGTGGCAAGAAAGGTCGTAAAACGGCGCCAAACTCACTCAACTGATGTCTCCCATCAGTTTCTGGGCCCTAAGTCGAGGACTACCTGTACTAGCAGGAAGCGACGAATTTTATTACGGTAAAGATCCCGAATTCCCGCAGAGACTTTACACCCTAGGGAGGCAACAAAGGGAATGGCTCCTGGCAAAAGAGAAACGCTCGCGTCTTAAAAGTCAAGCAATCCACGTGTCTCTGCCAGAGTTGATCCCGAGCCGCCCTCCTTTAATTGGGAGCGGACTAAAATGGCAGTCATCCACTGGAGCGCTGGAGCTTTCCAACCGTCGTTTTGCCGGCAAGAGGAGGGAAAAGAAGAAAAAAAGGTAACGCAGCACAGACCGCGCAAACCCCCGCTCTCCGATCCAGACGCGGAGTTGACGTTCGCGGAGGGGGGGGGGCGGGGGAGGAACCTTAAACCTTTTCCCACGACGATTGGCTGATGGAAGGGTGACGAATTTCATGGGGGAGGGGGGGAAGAGAGAAAGAGAGAGAGTGTGTGTGAGGGGAAAGCGACCCGTTGGCTCCGCCCACAAAACGCGCGGCGTCTGGGCTTGCCGTTTGCGTCAGCGTCGTCCGCAGGGCTGGGCGGTGCCTGGCGCCCTCACGTCCTGCTGCTCCTCCTCCCTCCTCCTCCTCCGGCCCCCCCCAGCGCGCTCCCTCCCTCCCCTCCCCCGCCGGCGCGAGCGCTGTGGTGAAGCCGCCGCATTGTTTGTGCCGAGGGGGGGAGGAGGAGGAGGAGGAGGGGAACATTCTCGGCCACGGGCGCCTCCGCACCCAACCCGCAGCCGGACTGCGGCCCTTGGCGACGCGCTCCGCCTCCCGCCCCGAATGCGTCGCTGCAGCCGGATCCAGCAACCACCGCCTCCGCCGCAACCGGGAGCCCGCGGGCGGCCGCTGCCGGCCTCGGTCTCCGTTCCGCCGGGCGCTAACAGCCGGAGGAGCGCCTCCTCCTCCTCCTCCTCCTCCTCCTCCGCCATTAGTTCAGCGCGAGCTCGGTGTCTCGAGTAAAAAAGGAGGAGGGCCTGTCAGCCGCGTCCTTGCGGCTCCCTCAGGTGAGCGAGCGCTGGAGCTCTCGGGCGGGGGAGGCGAGGCGAGGCGAGGCGGGAGGGGGGGGTGGAGGAGGAAGCTGGCCGGTTCTGGCACGGCCTCTGGAATCGGCTCCGCTGGGCCGAGAGTGCGGAAGGCAGGATGGCATTGGGCGGGCGCCATGTTTGCGGCCCGAGTATTGTCCCGGCAGGGGTGGGGAAAAGCGGGCGAAGGAAGGAAGGAAAGGGCGCGCCGGGGGGCCGCTCGCGGTGGAGAAGGCTGGAGAAAAGAGTCGCTGGGCCTGGTGCGGAAGGAACCATTCAGGGAGTGCGGGGGGGGGAAGGACGTGGGGGAGGGGAGCCAGTGGGCCTGGGCAGAACCATCGGCGCGGGGGCGGGGTGTGGGAGGGGAAAAGAGGCGTGCTCGGGAGCCATTCAGCGTGTGTGTTTATGTCACGATGGGCGCGGACAAGGGCGGGGAGAAACCAATGTTTGGGTCTGGGGGGGGAGGGATGACTCGTGTGGGACGAACCATTCTAAAGAGAGGGAGGCAGGGCAGCTTCATGGTTTCGTTTCTTTTCCCTTCCTTCGGGCAAGAGCTTGGAGGAAATTGCCTTCTATCTCGTTTCAGGCTTTCAGATCAGTTGGCTTCCTCGAAAGGGTTCGGTTTGATGACGTCAGGGGGGAGGATTAATTTCTGTGAGGATCACTTTCACTTTTTGGGTGAAATGCTGTTTGCCCTTCCATTGACTTGGGGACTGTGCCACAGTGGGTTTTGAGGACCCATTGGGTGTAGATTTGAGCCTAAACCTGTAAGGTTGCTTGGAGTTACTAAGAATAGCATTTATAGATAGGGTTCTCCTCTACCCAGAGTGATTGAGGATGGGTTTGCATATACAGTAAATTTAATAAGTTAATTATTCATTTGAATGTATCTTTTAAGTGAGCTGGGGAAAAAGTGTTCATTACATTTTTTTGGTATTAAATAGATACAACTTCAGCACATAATAAAATTTGCTAATTAGTTGTTTTGGAGAATATTTAATGTGATAGTTGTTTGGTCTAGTGGTTAAGGAAGACCTTGGCCATGAAAGCCAGCTGTGGGATCTTGGCCCAGTAACTTTGTCACCCCAACTCATTCCACAGGGAAAATAGGAGGAGGAAGGTATTTTGTATCTTTGCTGCCTTGGGTTATTTGTAAAAATAATAAAAGAGGGGTGTACATAAATAACTTCAGTTGCAAGAAGTGTTGGCTGTTACTGCTGCAGCTTGATTGTGTTGAATTCAAGCATATCTGTTTTATTGTCTGAAATAATTATGACAATGTCTGATTTAAGCATTCTCTGAAATTGATGTAGATAGTTTATGATGTAGACCTTGACTTACAACCACAGTTGAGCCCTAAATTTCTTTTATGAGACATTTTTAAAGTGAGTTTTACTCCATTTTATGACCTTTCTTGCCAGAGTTAAGTGAATCACTGCAGTTGTTAAGTTAGTAACAACAGAGTTGTGAAGTCAGTCTGGCTTTCCCATTGACTTTGCTTGTCAGAAGTTTGTTAAAGGTGATCACCAGGGATACCACAACTGTCATAAATATGAACCAGCTGTCACATGCAGATGCTGCAGTAGTCATTAAAGGTGAAAAAAATAGTCATAAGTCACCTTTTTCACTGCCATTGTAACTTTCAACAGTCACTGAAAATAGTTGTAAGTAGAAGACTACCTGTATTACAGCTTAGGGTATGTCTGCATGTTTAGATCTGGGATAGCTGTCTTATTGGCTGTCAAAGTATAATAATGCCCTACCATAAAAGATTGTTAAGGAAGAAATGTTTGGGTGAACTGTAGTGCGCTTTGTATTTGAGAGCAGAACCTGTTGAAAACTTACATTTTATTTTAGAAGCAAAAAGTTCTATTTTAAATTGCTGCTTATAACGTATACTTTTAAAGTTACATATACTTACAGTAAAAGATTACAGTTTTTGGGTAGAAACTAAAGTTGACTATAAGATGCTATTGTAAAAATAACTTGGAAGTAAATCCTAACAACTTTGGAGTTTTGTAAGTATTTATTTTGATGCAAGATTTATAAATACATTGCTGTACATATGGAAATATATATTAAATAGCCCATGGAATAAATGTTAATTCTATGGAACACTGTATATGCTTTTTTATCATGATTTTAACATAATTTCACTTAAATATATATGTTTAAAAATACATTTTTAGTCTATAGCAGCTTTATCAATTCTTGATTGCTTAGCTTTTCTACAGTAATTGGTATGCATTTACCTAAGACAGGAATCTTTCAAAAACTAATGTTAAAAAGTTATATGGTTAACTGTGTTTTAGGATTCTATATTTTTTAGTAAAGCTGTATAATGAGTTTGAAAAGTAGAAAGAAATTGAGGTCCTAATCTGAATAAATTATGAGCATAAGTTAATGTTATTCAAAAAAAATTGGTACTATCACTTAAGACATAGTTTGCACATATATCCTGATATAAATTTTTATAGGAAGAAGTATACACTTTAGCGTTAAATGGAATTTAGAAGGTAATCAAGTCCAACCCTTGCACCCTGCAGGATTCATTCCCAGTAGATGACTATCCGGTCTCCCCCTAAAAAACTCCACTGCAGTGTTTCTCAACTTTTGCAATTTAAAGATGTGTGTGGAATTCTGAGAGTTCAAGTTGAAGACATATCTTCAAGTTGCCAAGATTTAGAAATGCTGGTCCAGGGAAAAGATTAACTTATTGTTAGCTCCTTAAATTATGATAACCAAATAGTTGAATAGAGGTTTAAATATATTTTATAGTGTATATTGGTAATTCATTTGGAATAGAAGATAATTGAAAAAAATTAAATATACTTTCCTTTCCTAATAGTTTGGTTTTGCTTATTTGTAATTAGAAGACATGGTTCTTTGCTGAATGGGTACAGAATCTTTATAGGTGGAAATAAGATCTTCTTGAGCTTTAATTTCCTCCCACTGTTCCTTTGGGAATGAAAATCTTCCCTGGACAATGCCTGATGTTACTTGAGCTGCTGTCATGTATGGGCAAGCAAGACTGAAAATGGAATGATAACTCCAGTAATTCAACATAATATGATCTGAGAACATCTGAACAGAAATAGGGGATCATTATTAGAAGTTCCTTTTTGGTCAATTACTATTCCAGATATTTTTTTTCTCAATTGTTTCTGAGGATGATTTATTTTATTCTAGGTATAATACTTAGAATGATGAAATACCAGTGGAATCTAATAATTTACAAGTGATTTTATGCCTTGTGTATTATAAATTATGGGTTTTCAAAATTATTTACTGGAAGTAATGCATTTAAATTAAACAGTAAATGTTTGGTTTGCTTTGTTTGTAAACAAAAAAGATTTTTTTAGAAACTATAGCGAATGACAAATTTACTTGTTTAGATAAATTTATAACTTAATTTCAGCAATTCAAAAAAGTATACCATATAGCCTGTGGCATCACCTGAGTGTGAGAAAAGGAGGATAATTATTGGAATTGAAGAAATAATGCAAGAGTGTATGTGTATATGTGTGTTAAAAAATTTTTTTGCCTCTGAGGCAATGTGATGAGGACTGTCTTTGTTCTGATTTTAAGAGCAAACCAAAATTTTCATACCATTTGATGAATTTATATGTAGAAACAAGAAGATATAATGTTGGGATTTAATTCAAGATAAATATATATATAGAAATGTAACTTCAATTATTCACTCATCAAATTTGCAGATGACACTCAGCTGAGGTATGAGTTAAAAATGTGCTGCATTTGCCAAAAAAAAAAAGCTAGCACAGTTCTAGATTACATCAAATCATCAGAATCATAGGAAGTGATAGTACCACTCTATACAGCTACTCCTTATCTTACAACCACAATTGAGCCCAAAATTTCAGTTGCTAAGCAAGATAGTTGCGAGTTTTGCCCCATTTTTACGACCTTTCTTGCCACAGTTGCTAAGTGAATCATTGCACTTGTTCAGTTAGTAACATGCTGGTTCAGTAAATCTGGCTTTCGCATTTTGCTTTGCTTGTCAGAAGGGTGCACAAGGGGATCACATGGCCTCAGGACTCTGTGGCTGCCATAAAGACATGTCAGTTGCCAAGTGTCTGAATTTTGGTCACATGACCACAGAGATGATGCTGCAACAGTTGTAAGTGTGAAAAATAGTCTTACTCTAAAGTTACTTTTTTCAGTGCCATTGTAACAGTCACTAAATGGCTGTAAGTTGAGGACTAGCTGTATTTCACTAATGAAGTCACACTTGGAATACTTCATCTGGGTCTGGTCACCATTATACAAAAAAAGTTTCTCAGGGATAATGTCAAGGCCCCTAGAAAAAATGCAGAGAAAGTCAACAAAGATTATAAAGTTTTTGAAGGTTAAATTGTACAATAGTTAAAGGAACTAGGTATGTCTAGCCTAATAAAGAGAAAGCTTAGTCATCTTCCAGTATTTGAAGGAAGGGAAGAGAGTGCTGATTTGTTCTCCATAATACCTGAGGACAAGCAAGAAGCAATAGGTGGAACCTCCTCAGAGGGAGAATCAATGTCATACTAAGAAGGAATTTCCTGACAGTGAAAACAGTCAGTGGAACAGCTTGCCTCTCAGAGTTGTGAGTGCTCCATTGCTAGAGAAGATCAGACAACTATTTGTCCAGGATGGTGTAAGACTCCTGCTTTGGGAAGCTGTTGAACTAGAATTCGTCCAAGGTCTTTCCTAGCCCCCTATAATTGTGATATGGAAGACAAAACTAATTTATGAATGTCTGTAAATGAGCTTTAAAAATAAGAATTTCAAAATAATTTTAAGTTGCTTAATAATGTTAAGATAGTTATACTATGGGTGGACTTGTATCTTTAGATCATTTATTTTCAATTAAGGCAGTATTTTCTATTAATTTTGTCTCAAAATTGTTCCTATAATGTGGGAATATGTTTCTAATGTAGGATAAAGGTAGGTACTAATATTGATTACTTATAAATTGATTACTATAATTGTAAAACAGATATGGAATTCTTCATTTTAAGTTATGTGTATTGTTTTCTAGTGCATATTTTTTTCAAAAATGCAGGTACTAGCCTTACCCTTCAAGAGAAAAAAATAGTAAACTTTCCTGTTTGTATAGTATAGTTCAAGCTTACTGTTTTAACAATCACTGTTTTAAATTGTAGGTAATCATTACCAAATGAGGAGGAAAGGAAGATGTCATCGAGTATCTTCAGCACGGCACTCTTCTTCTCCATGCAGTATTAAACGGTCCCCTACGAGAGAAACCTTAACCTATGCCCAAGCGCAAAGGATGGTAGAAATAGAAATTGAAGGTCGCTTACACCGAATCAGTATCTTTGAACCCTTAGAGATTATATTGGAAGATGATCTTACAGCCCAAGAATTAAGTGAATGCAACAGCAATAAAGAAAATAGTGAGAGGCCACTGGTCTGTCTGAGATCAAAGAGGCACAGAAACAATAAAGTTAAAAAGAAAAGTGAAACTCTTCCAAACACACATGGCATTCCACCCACCGCAAGTACTCTTCCAGAACCAAAAGTGCATGTTGTTGAATATAGCCCACCTTCTGCGCCTCGTAGACCTCCAACTTACTATAAATTTATTGAAAAGTCCTCAGAAGAACTAGATAATGAAGTGGAATATGATATGGATGAAGAAGATTATGCATGGTTAGAAATAATCAACGAGAAGCGAAAAAGTGATGGAGTCTCGGTTGTATCACAAAATATGTTCGAATTTCTTATGGACCGTTTTGAAAAAGAGTCTTACTGTGAGACTCAAAAACAGGGTGAACATCAGTCTTTAATTGACGAAGATGCAGTTTGTTGTATTTGCATGGATGGGGAATGTCAGAACAGCAATGTAATTCTTTTTTGTGACATGTGTAATTTAGCTGTGCATCAGGAGTGTTACGGGGTGCCATATATACCTGAGGGCCAGTGGCTTTGTAGACAATGTCTGCAATCTCGTTCAAGGCCTGTAGACTGTGTACTGTGTCCAAACAAAGGAGGTGCCTTTAAAAAGACTGATGATGATCGGTGGGGACATGTTGTGTGTGCTCTTTGGATTCCAGAGGTTGGATTTGCCAATACAGTTTTTATTGAGCCAATAGATGGAGTCAAAAACATTCCCCCTGCCCGATGGAAGTTAACATGCTACCTCTGTAAACAGAAAGGTGTTGGTGCCTGTATTCAGTGCCACAAAGCAAACTGTTACACAGCATTCCATGTCACATGCGCTCAAAAAGCTGGTTTGTATATGAAAATGGAACCCGTGAAAGAGTTAACTGGTGGTGGCACAACATTCTCAGTGAAAAAAACTGCATATTGTGATATACATACACCACCAGGATCTGTTCGGAGGCCTCTGAATATTTATGGAGAAGCTGAAATGAAAAATGGCCTCTACAGAAAGGAGGGCTTGGCTAAAACCAGATCTACATCAAGGATCAGAAAAAAAGCTAAAAAGTCAAAGAAAACACTAACTGAAACATGTGCAGTTATGCCTGCAGTATCTGCTCCATGTATTCCGCCCCAGAGGTAAGAAATTTTTTTTTTTAATTATGTATATTTTTTAATTCTTTACACTTGTTGCTGTTACCAACTTAATGAAAATCAAAAATTAACGCTTTATAGGCTTTTTCAGGACAAGTTCCAGATCATTAACAATTAAAGGAAATGAGAAATGGTCATTCTCTTAGATTTTATTTTAGCAATAAATTTCAGTCATAAATGGTTTTCATTTCTTTTCCTTGTGTTGATTTGGAATAGGTGAGCCTGGTGATTAATTGAGAATGATTACTAGATATATATTAGAGCTATGCAGTGTTTATATTTCAAAGGGAGAAAGTTGCCCTGGAGTATGTGGATTTGCATATGTAGCACCTGTCTGTAACTCATTAAAATAAAGATTTTTCTTTGGATAATGCCGCAGCTGCAAAGAATAGCTACATGATCCTGGGAAACAATCCAGCTCTTTAAGGAGTTGCTGTGTGAGTGCCTAATCATGCTCCAGAGCATCTTTTTGCCTTTGAATCTGAAGCTATGCAAGCCAGAGGTAGGAATGTAACCCCGTCCTGTTTCTTTTCTTTTCATCTGGTATTTGAAGGCATGTTATTTCCAATCTGGAAGTAACACTGACTTTTGAAGACTTAAAAACCTTGATAGACCTGTTCTTCGTGCCTTTATCCTCTCTTGTTTTAATACCATCCAAATGAGTGACCGTAATCACGTCTAATAGTAATGAATTTCACAAGTTAATTATATAGTGTGAGAGGAAATATTTTCTTTTCATTTCTACTAAATTTCCTTTCAGTCAGCTTAGTAGGCTGATCCTAATCCTAATGTTTTGATTTTTCCTTGTCCATATTCAGTATTCCATGAAAGAAATTATGCATACTTTGTCTCTGTTCATCCTCCTATTTCCAGCTATTTGGAATTATTTGATTTTGTTTAATAAACTATATGGTGAAGCATTACATGTTTTCATGTGTATAATTGATTTTAGTAATATGCTGCTTTCAAAAAGACATTTTTGGACAAGAATTATTTCAGTCTTAAAGTGACCTCAGAAAGGATATCGGTTTCTAAGGTATTATTCAAGTTGCAGACATATCTTATGGAGAAGGAAGGGAGTTGTATTGCATTTTGTCTGCTTGCTAAGAAGAAACAAAATGTTGTCCTTTATATATTTTGCAATACAGCTTCTATAATCCTACATCATTGGCATTGCATAGTGTGACTATTTGGAAAACAAAATGTTGTTTGTTCCTGTTGTGTCTTATATCTTAAATTCACAAAACATTTAACTCTTCAGACTTCCAAAATGTTTCTAGAATTTAAGTGAACTTCAAGTACAAACTTATAAGCTTATAAACACGTTAGCTAATATACGTTGATCCTTGTCCATGACTTATATTTAAGCAAAAGAAATAAATTCTTTCCGCTGTTTATTTTGCTTGATACTTGAACAGATGTCTATAGTTTGTTCCCTTTCTGTCAGGCCACATTTTGAAGTCAGAAATAAGCTTTATAAAATCTTATTATGATATTCCTAACTTGATTTCTAACCATTTTCAATTATGTTTAACATAACAGTAACTTTAGAACATTTTTCTATATATATGTATTCTGGATAATTTAATATTAAGAATTTAAGAATATTTTAAAATGTTTATGGAACTATTAAATGATAATGTGCTGCTAATATTAAATAATATGAATATGTCAGGAAGCTATAACTTCAAGTGTGTTAAAAGAGTTGTACTTTCAAGTTACAAATTTATAAAATCCTTTCAGTTGGAATATACTTCATCAGGAGCAAGGCTTGTTACTTTAAATGTTATTTAGAATGTTGGCCTGTTGAAAATTTTCATTTTGAATGTTCTAGACTAATAAGGAAGACTTTTAAACTAAAATATAATAATTGTGCTGTTACTCAAAAATGAAGATAGCTTGGAACCTTTTTTAAAAAAACCTGTCCTTCCTAGATTTGTAAGATGAATACTGCTCAGCACTTAATATGTATTTGTAGATAGTGTTAAATTATTAAACCCAGTGAAATTAAGAAGGGATGTAAGGTTTCACAATTCATTATAAGAGATTGGATGAACAAATACACTTTATTCTGGTAGCCAAGTTTCCTGTAGACTGGAATTCTCAATTTCATATTAAATTGATGGAAAATACTCACTTTTCACAAATAGCATGAGTTATTATTTGGGAACCATAATCTGAAGTGGGGAGATGGATGGATGGTTAGGTCTTTTTTCATTTTTTTACACAAGTGTATAAAGCTTATTTCTTATAAGTTTGTTTTAATATCAGTTTCTAGTACTCATCTATAATCATCTATATCTCTGCTCCCAGTAGTGTTTTAATTGTACCTTATTTTTTTCAAATAGAATACTTTATTATCTAGTTGACTTTATACTGAGAAATAACTGTAGGAAATAGGGTGCATCTGTTAGTACTTAGATCAGGGGTCGGCAACCCGCGCCCCCAGAACCGCATGTGGCTCTTTTGAAGCTTTGCCGTGGCTCCGACAGCCGGCAGGATTTTCAAACCTCTGCCGGCAGCCGGCGGAGGTTTGAACCCCCCCCCATTCGAGTGGGATATGGAAGCAGGACGTTGTTGCCTGCCCACGAGGAGGAGAAGGAGGTGGCGGGCGAC
>JAEANM010008274.1:0-17123 GCA_017656035.1 Myanophis thanlyinensis | reverse complement strand
GGGAAGGGACGGGAAGGGAAGGGAAGGGAGAACTAGCAGTCCTCCAAATGTTGCTGGTGCAATTCTTAGCAGCTGCTAATATGGTCAGCGATGAAGGATATTAGATGTATTCTCATCCTGATAATATTCTTATTTTTGTTTAATCTCACTCTTAGTACGGAATCCTTCATTTTGAAAATTCCTCCCAACACCCATGTATTTATGCTCCTGCGAATCTAGTAGTTCAAAAAATTTGAGTCGTTACCACTTCAATGGGAAAAGTAACAATATTCTGTGATGTCATGCTGCCCACATGAACACAGAAAAGTTATCAGACAGTGCTGGCTAAATGGCCTCAAAACAGAGATGAGTGCTGCCCCCTTGTAATCAGCAACAACTAGCGGAATCAAATCTGCAAGGAGTCCTTTCTTTCTTTCCTTCCATGTATGCATATCTAAATATCAAATTCTGACTATAACTCACAGGGAAAGTGAAAAGAAACGTATATTTTGTCACTTCTGTTGAAAACTGTTAAGGAAGGCTTAATTGTGAAATAGCTTCAGAATGCCATGTATTTACAAGGAAAAATTCTGCAATTTATATTTAGCACAGAACCTCACAAGAAAGGCTACTCCCTTAGTTCAAAATAAAATGTATCTGACAACAACCTTGCACAGTTGGTATCCTGCAAAAAGAGTGGTTTGCAAGTCTAACGACAGAATTTGGAATTCAACACACCTAGCAGCCATAAGAAGCCACCAAGACGTGGAGGGCTATTTCAGTAAAGCATTTATTATATTTTAAAATAGGTTATTAATCTAATTGCATGCATGTTGGTTTCAAAAGGGAGGATTTTTCAAATCACATATAAGTTTTTCTCTTAAGTTTCAGAAAATATGTGAAGCTACAGAGCTCATTATGTGGCCAGCTTAGGAAGTGGGAGAAATTGTTATTCTAGATAAAAGCGGCTCTGATCTCTCAGCCAAGGCCTATTTCATGTCAGCTTTAAGGGAAAATGCCCCCCCACAGGTTTCTAAACTTTCCCTGCACCCATGAGAACCAGGAAAAAAAAGCATTAAACATAAGATAAGGTAACCAGATGTTCTCCATTCTCAGGGTGCCAACCTTGTTGTCAGACAACAGGCAGGTTTGCTTGTACAGGGAACTGCAATACACAGCATTTTGGGTTTTGAAGCTGCCCCCCTCTTTCCCCTCCCATATGCTAGTCCCGTTTCTGTCAAGATTAATTTCTGTCAAGATTAATTCACACATCCTTGAGAGTCTGGCACCCATTTTTTGTCAAGGTTTCCAACACAGCAATTTCTAACCAAACCTTATCAAAATTTCAAGGAGAATCACTGGAGCCTGATCTTTCAAGAACTTGAGAGTTGAGAAGAAACAAAAAAACAGAATAAAAAACCCCACTAGCTGCAGTGAATGCACTTTGCAACCAAGACATTCAAAATTCATACCCAATAATACAAATCTCAGAATTTGTGTTATTACCTGATTGGTTGCTTGAATAAGCTCCTGGGCTTTTGCCCGGCTTGCAAGATTGGCCTCTTCCATCTTGAACAGAAGGGCAGTCACTAAGTAAAAAACAAGAGTCTTAGACAAAGGTCCCAAAGCATGGAAGTGGGAAACAAACAATCAAGTGCCTAATGCTCCATCTCAGACTGTATTTTGCAATACAAATCACAGCCATGGGAGGACATTTTATTGTTTTATTTATTAAATTTGCTTACAGCCGATTGCTACAAGCACCACATTTCAGACTGTATGCTTTAATTTGCCGTATCTTCAGTTTGGAAAGCAAGACTGAAAAACTTGTAACCGAGAAAGATTAAAAACTAAGGATATTTAATACTTTGAATCCAATGCCAAAAAGATGCTTTGAAGCAAGTGGAGCATGCACACATTTATCAGCATATGATTTTTTTCCTTAAAAAATCTGTACCTTTTCATAAAATCATATTAGTTGCATGATCCTAAAAGAATACATGCCTGAATTAAAGCTATAATAGCATGCAAAAAAGTTGCTCCTTAACTCTCATGGGGGGAGGGTCTGGGGGGATTATGCAAATAACATGCAAGCCCAGAAAAAGATGCCCACAACTCTGTGAAGCATTATTTGCATTCTCTGTATCCTTATTAACCACCCTCTTCCCAGCGTAAGTCTGTCAATCTCATCCAGCAGGTTTCAAGATAGCATTAAGGATACTGGGAGATCCACTGAAGAATATCATACATTACAAAGTTATACCTTAATAATTATCATACTATTCTGCAAACAAAAAACAATTTCTTTCATAGTTCACTTTCCATCAGGGGGACTCACCACTCACCATTTCTACACTGGTGATTGTCAAAACTACATTCTAAAAAGGGCACTCAGTACTTGTAACTAAAAGTGTTATAAAGGATCTGGAACTTCTGATAAGAGGGAAGAAGAAGTATTTATTAACTTTCTCCTTCTTTAACTTTTTTTTTTTTATAATTCATGTTGTTAACTGGGTTCCCAGTATGGATTCCTAAACTTTTATTTCAGGGATTTTCCAGATAGCAAAAAACAATCACAATCAATAGCCTCAAATATTTGAGTTATCTATCCAAGCCTGAATTGAATTTGATCAATCAGCCGGTTCATAATCTCTAAATATAAATCCAAATAAACCCACCATATAAACCTCCTTTTAAAAAAGAAGGACTTGGTCTGAGATTTGTAGAATTATACTGCAAACTGACCTGCAATAAACTGGAATCTCCCTCCCCCCCACAAACCCCTACATAACAGAATTTCCAACACACACACACACACACCACCACCACCGTGATACCTACATGCCAATACACCACTAGTGCAGTCTACTCCCCCCTGAAGATTCCATGACATGGGAGCAGGGGGTTGGGGCAAACTACGGGGAGGATGGGGTGGCTGCTGCAGTGGCTGTTCCTCTTTGGGTTCAGACAAACTATCTGCTTCTGGCTCATCAGCTGGCACCCTGGGCTGCTCAACAGGGGGATCCTCAGGAAGGAAGGAGACATCAGGTGTCTTACAGCTGCTGTCCACTGTCTGGGAATCAGGTGTGAGTTCCTGGCCTGGGGCCAAAGGCTGAGGACTTGGTGGTTTAGCTGTGCCCCCTGATTTTTCTGAACCAGACCATGAAGGCTCCTCCTTGACCCTCAAAGGGCTGATTGCACCCTGACTGCAGCTATCAGCTTTGGATTTCTTCAGCCCACTCTTCACTTTGAGTTTCTTCTTTTTCTTGGGCTCTGAGGCACCCTTTGGCTTGATGCCCTTCAGTTTCTTCACCCCCATTTTAGTTTTTAGTCCTTTGACTTTTTTGGGCTTGAAGCCTTGTTCTTTGACATCAGTCATTTCACCTTGGCCTGCTGCTGGTGCCCCAACCATTAACACTTTCTCCTCTGATTTGAGGAATGGTGAGCGGCTCTCCTTGTCTCTGCTGAACTTTACACCAATAGAACCCATTTCCTTGACTGAAGTTGTGCTACTCACCCCTTCCCGGATCAGTACAGCTACCTTGGACTGGAGCTTCACTTTGCGACCTGATCCCAGCTTGCTACTTTCTTTGTGACTTCCAGCTTTGATCTTCTTCCCTGTTTTGTCTCTGTCAGTTCTGGCTTTTTTTTCTAACTTGGGCAGTTCTTGCTGCTCAGAACTAGGAGGCCCCTCCTTCAGCTTTTTTTTGTATTTCTCACGGGTAC
This sequence comes from Myanophis thanlyinensis, assembly GCA_017656035.1. Lineage (NCBI taxonomy): Eukaryota > Metazoa > Chordata > Lepidosauria > Squamata > Homalopsidae > Myanophis > Myanophis thanlyinensis. The sequence goes on along the minus strand of JAEANM010008274.1, from coordinate 13,418 downwards.
CTGGGCGGTCTTCCAGATAAACTCTTTTGCGTTCCTTTTCCTTGCATATCTTTTGTTTGGTGTCCTCCTCAGGCCTTTTATCTTTGCGTGATGGAATTGCATCCTCCTTAGGATTTAGCCGCATTGCATTAGATTTGGATTCTTCAGCAGGCTCACGATCTGAAAAGCAAGCATCAAAGCTCATGCCCTCAGAATCATAAAGCACCTCTCTCTTTGCACTCTCTGGTGTCTCCAAAAGTCCCTCCATTTTCTCCTGCTGGTTGACAGTAATGGTCCTTTTGATAGTGAAGAGATCGTTGTCATTGAGATCCTGGATTGAAGGTGGCACCACAGTTCTTGCATCTCTCCGTCGTTCCATCAAAGCTTTTTCAGGCTTGGGTTCCTCCAGAAGGTGGACCTCTCGCTCTTTGTCCTTAGATAACCGATGGGAGAGATGTTTTTCACGTGAGCGAGACTGAGAGCGCTTCTTCTTCTTTCTGCCACCTTCCCCACGATGTTTGTCTTTGTGCCTACTTCGATGAGCACGGCTGCTGCTCCGTGAACGAGAACGATGGCCACGGCGTTTCTCCTTTGACTTAGATCGCCTGCTTTTGTGCCGCTCAGCTGAAGTATGTGAGGATCCAACAGCAGACAGGCTGGTGCTAATTGAAGGGGACCAGGAGCGAGATGTTCTATGATGTGAACGGGACCTTGAGGTCCTGTGGTGCGAATGTCGACGCTCTTTGGATTTTGAGCGTGATTTAGATTTCTTCTTTGGGTTCCAGGAAGAGCCATATGTCTCCTTGGTTTTTGATGTCTTGCATTCTCTTGATCTTTTGCGTTCTCTTTTTGATTTCTTACATGAACCAGAACTAGAACCAGAGTGAGCTTTGGAGGCAGGGCGTTTGGGGGCAGGTGGAGGTGGTGGAGGCGGCAAAGGTGAAGGAGCTTGATAGCGTTCTCGCCGCTGGGTTAGGATTTTCCGTCTCAAATCCATACCTTTCCACCGTGGATCTGGCTGGTTTTCATTAAAATCAATCTGTAAGGCTCCTTCATCATCAGAGTCTGCATGCAGTGATAAGAAATCATCTCCTTCCACCACCCGGAGAGTTCGTGGCTCAGCTGGACGGCATCTACTTCGAAACAATCGAATGGGACTATACCGCTCATCCTCTGGCTGGACAATCTCACCTTCTTCGATTTCTGATTCACCACCACCACTTCCATCCCATTCCACTGATGATCTGCGCCCAGCCCGAGGATGTCCACCTCCTTTTGACATTTTCTCTCCACCTCTCAGCTTAGCATTTCCAACGGTCACTACCTCTAAGGACACCTTCCCTTCCAGTGGAGTCTTGGCTTCAGCATCCAGGCGTCCTTTGGGAGCCAAGTCCACCACGAAGACCCGGCGGCATGGTTCTGGAGCTTTAGAGTCTCCCTGATCTGAGGGAAGCTCCTCAGGCAGGGTGGAATCAGCCCCAGAAAGACCTTTGCCCTCAGAACTCTCAGCAGGGCATGTTGCCTCAGTCTCATAGCCTCTGCTAGGTTCTGCTTCTGGCTCTGAATCTTCTTGTCCTTTCTCTGAGCTTGGGAAATCTTGGCTCAAGCTGTTTTCATCGTAGATTCCAGCCAATGTTTCTGAAATGCGGCTGATGCTGTGTGACATATCAGGGGGCTGCTGGTCATGGTCATCATCTTCATCTTCCTCCTCCTCTTCCTCCTCCTCCTCCGGTGAAGGAGTACTAATAGAGGAGCTGGGGTTGGAGCCTGTGGGATCAAAGGGATCATATTTCTGGTCGTGCCGCCCACCCTCTGATTCTTTATGGGGGGAATCCCCAAAGCCAAAATCACCATTGAGGTTATCTTCATCAGTAGGGTGAAAAGGATCATAAATATCTAAGTCTGGTGAGTGAATGGGGGGGCAGGGATTTGAGGAACCGCCATCTTCACCAGGCAGGCCTTGATGGCAGGACATGGAAGAAGAGGATGAAGAGCAAGAGGATGAAGAAGAAGTGCTGGAATCAGCTTTATCCAGGGAACTACTAGGTGGTGGCTGGGACCGTTGCTGAGATTCAGACTCTCGACCAGCAGCACTTTGTGGACGTTGTTGTCCCCCAGTGGAGACTCCCATGCCAATTCCCAAAGTCATGGCCAAACAGGGTGAAGAAGTCCTGTCTGCTTTAGTAGGGGACTGCAAAACCTTGCTTCTTTCTAAATCAGAAGTCCAAGTAGCCCTGTCTGTTCTATGCACAGGCAGAATTCTATGTGGGTCTAGAACATAGGGTTGCTCTGAAACTGAGGGGTGACCAATTTGGGAGGCTCTGCTTCCTCTCCAGCAGGGGGAAGATGATCCAAGGCAAGCTGTAAAAGCAAATGGAAGTTATCAGAAAGGCACCAAATTCATTTAAAACAGAAATCTGTATTATGAAACAAATTAACTCTTATAACTTGTTTCTCAAACATTACCTGTTAAGTCTAACAGTACTGAAAGGCACCACATTGGTGAAGGTTGTTGTGTTCAATTAGTCCATTAAACAAGTTGCTCCTAAACAGCCTAAATCTAATTTCTGACAAACCAGTTCTTGGATTAAGCTGCACTAGGATTTAATGTTAGTGTAGAGGCTCTCACCAGCAGAAGTTTCAGATTCTAGGCTGGCAGGCAGGGAAAGTAGAGGGATCGGGGGCAGGACACATCTTGAGTATTTTTGGAAGATTTCCCATGTAAAAGAAAAAATCTGGGCTAAATGTACAGTTAGTCCTTGATTTACAAATATTCATTTAGTAACCATTTGAAGTTACAACACTAAAAAAAATATGACATGACCATTTTTCTCTTACAATCCTTGCAGCATCTCCATGGTCACATAATCAAAATTAAGATGTTTGGTAACTGGCATGTATTTGTGATGGCTGCAGTGTCCCAGGGTTTTGTAGTCACTTTTACGACCCTCTGACAAGCAGAATCAATAGGGAAGCCAGTTTCACTTAACAATTATATTACTAACTTAATAAGTGCAGTGATTCACATAACTGCAGTAATAAAGGTCATAAAATGGAGAACTCACTTAACAACTGACTTGCTTAGCAATGGAAATTTTGGCTCAGTTGTAAGCTGAGGACTACTTGTATTTGAAAATTTAGCTCCTTGTATCAAAACAAAAACAGCCCTGAATTGGGTAAAGGGACTAAAAAATTAACACTTTTTTGTATCTCACTGCTAGGCTTGCCAGACCAGTTTCCCTCGCAGATCCACAAAATGAATAGGAACACAAAACCTGAAGATTCCTTCCTCTCTCTTTAGTCCATACTGGTAGTCCTTGACTTATAATCATAACGGAGCATACCCATCACAGTTTAAATCATGACAGTCATAAATCTGGTCGTCATCCACTTCTACTTTTGGGGGGGCAATCATTAAGCAACTGCTACAGTCATAAAGCAAATGGTCATAAAATGAGCCAATGGTTTGTTATGGGCCAGTTTCCCCAAAAACTGGAATTAACTATCAGATTAAAGTTATAAAATGAGAACATGTGACCACAGGACACTGCAAATGACCAAAAATACGGGCCGATTCCTCAGCATCCAAAATACAGCGACATGATAGGGGATGAAGGTGGTCATGAGAATGTTGGAACTGCATCACAAGTACTCCTGAGAAGGTCTGTCATAACTTTGAATGGTTGGTAAGCAACCGGCCGTAAGTCAAGGGCTACCTGCATTTCTATCCTCATTTGCAAATGAATACATAGGCAAGCCCACACACCAGCCTTTTGCCTCCTCCAGGACAGGTTTCTTCTGGAGATGCCTGAGAGAGCACCAATGTCTCCCAGTCGCACTTCAGCCACCAGCTCCACTTCTTCTATATCTTCATCCCCGCTGTTGAGAAATAAAAGAAAATTAGGATGTCCCTTCTATTTGTTCTTTCAGAGATGTTTATTTATTTATATTCCACCTTTATTATTTTTACAAACAATTCAAGGCCATAATATACCTAGCATACTTTCCTCTTCCTATTTTCTCCACAACAACCCTGTGAGGTAGGTTGGGCTACAAGAGAGTGACTGGCCCAGCTAACTTTCATGGCTAAGGTAGGACTTGAACGCAGTCTCTTGCTTTCTAGCCTTTACCTTAAAATTTCAAAAGGTAGAAACCCCATATAACACAAGGTCCTAGCACACACAGAGGCTTTAGGGTAATGCCAAACTAGCAAATAGGAATTTATGCATTACACTGCACAAAGTTATGAAGAGTGGCATTTTATAAACTTCATTAGAGAACTGAATCAATGTACAGCTACACCTCTACTGACCTCTACAGGTCAAATAAGATCCTTTTGTACTTAAAAACTATCTCTTTCCTCATTGCATATGCCTTCAGAATTAGGATTTGCAACCAACAGCATCCTGGAACATTTCTCCCAAGTAAGACAGAGATATAATAATTAGCTGGAATCTGTGGCTTCTTCAGATCCAAGAAAGCAAGAGGCAATTGAAACTGTTACAGTGAAGATACAATGAATATCTGAAGATAACAGATGGCAGAATCAGAAATTCACCAACTAAGTAAGTATTAAGGCAATGCAGATTGATGTCAGTCTTCTAGCTACCTTGTGCTGTTTACAAGAGAGGGTCTTCCCTGAGCATCTTATGAAATTCAAATCCAGATTTATGTATCAGGACTTGTAACTGTTCTTCTTTACTCTCCTTTTAAATCAGTGTTTTTCAAAGATAACATCTTTAGTATGTGCTGCTTTCCATTCTCAGATTTCCCTGGCAACATGAGTGGAAGATGCCAATTTTTAAGAACACTGTTTTAGAGCATGTTGTTGCTGCTGCTACCAAACAAGAAGAGACTACAAAGAAAAGGTACTCTAATTGGTGAGGGACAGTTTGGTCTACTTGTTAAGACACCAGGCCAAAAATGGGGAGACCATGAATTTGAGTCCAAGGCCTCCACCATGAAAGCCATCTGGGTACCCTTGGGCCAGTCAACCTCCCTCAGCCCAATTCACCTCACAAGGTTGTTATTGTGGAGAAAATTGGAGGAAAGTGTATTGGTATGTTCACTGCCTTGAAATATGAAAAATAATAAAGGCAGTAGATAAAATAGATAAAATTTTTAAAAAAATCTGTAAAGTGGTCCTGACCACAGATTTTCTAACCAATTTCTCTTTGCTTTTCTTCTAATTGGTGTTATATCAGCTACATAAATTATTTCACAGTGATTTATAAAGCCTGTGGTCATAAAAAACAATTGCAAGCAAGCAATTGCAACCTAAATTACTTTCCATCAGAACTTGGGAGTCAATCCAGCAAATCAACATCTCCAGCTGTTTTCTTTTCAGAAGCAGTTTTCTCAAGAATTTCCCTTGTAGTGACTAGGATGCCTCCCACCCCTTTTTAGAATTCTAAAAAGATATTAAATCTTTGTCATCAAAACCGACACAATATCCACATTCTTAACTTGATAAGAATCAACACCTTCAAGGGAAAAAACAACCCAGATATTTCAAGCTGTAATTCTCATAAGCAATTGCCAGCCCAGCCAATAGTCAGGAATTCTTACATTTGCAATGTGGTAGGCATTAAATTTTGAGCAACTTCCATAGAGGACCTTTAAATAGTATAGTACATCTGAAGAATAATGTTGGTTATGCATCTCAGGACATATCTAGCAGGTGCTTCAACAGGTTTTCAACCTTGGTTGAATTTCCTAAGATCACAGTACAGGTACAGTAGTATTCAACTACAACTAAAATGGTCTGTCCATTATAGTCACAAGTGGGGGTGGCTATTAAATAAGACAGTCTTGATTAACAACCTTATTCTCTGCTCTCAGATGCCCCATGAAACAAACATGCAGATTGTTAAGCAGAGTATAGGGTGCCTTATGGGTGGGGGCAGCTGGATCCATAAAGGAGGCAGAGAAGCAGCAAAAACTTTGCAAGGTTAAAAGCGGCCTAGCAAAGGGGAAGAGACCAGTTAAATTAGAGCCCACCACCACATTCCAGAATCAGAGAGGCTTCCAAACAAGCCTCTGTATTGTATGGGCAATGAAACCACTCTTGTGAACAGGGTCTCTCCCCAATCAGTCTCAACCCCTTTAAAACCCCAAATTTGCTGAATTTACTATGCTGGAAAGAGAGTGGCAAAATCAGTAAGTTACTTACTTTTGCTATCAGTGCACAACACCTACCTCCTTCTTTAGAAGAGTCCTAGCTCAGTACTAAAGGGAATCAGATAAGCAGGAAACAGCCTTTCAAGGACTCACCTTGTGCTGCAGCTGGCCATTCTATTTGGTGCATGAGTTCTCTCTCATCAAGATAAGTAACTTACATATTGGAGGGCAGAGATTGAAGCTAAACGGAAAGTTTAGTTTCAGCACCTTTTTGGGGGGGGGGGGGGAGAGAGAAAGATCAACAAGGCTGTCCCCCAGGTTTTTTTCTGGGGTTTCCCCTCCCAAAGAAATGTGGATTTCTCAGGGAGGGAATGATTTTGTAAAGCTCCTCCTGAAACTGCTGTCTTCACATGCAGACAGCCAGTTCACACAAAGGCCTACCAAGAACCAGAAGAGGTTTGCAGCCTCCTAACAACCAGCTGATCAGGGCAGAAAGCCTTAAAAGCAGCAACCCATTTCCTTTTCGCTAGAAACTGTCAGCACTCTGAAAATGACAGCTGCTTCCAAGAGGTATGGGAACAGGCCCAATCGCTGTCTCAATAGAGCAGGATGGCAGGAGAGAAGTGGGTGGAGCCAATCAGTTGTAAGGCAAATGACCATAGGGGCACTGCAGCAGCCATAACTTCGAAAGGGGATTATATGTAAATTTTGGGAGGTTTCTCATAACTCTGAACTGCCATTAAGTGACTGGTCATATCTTGAGGACTACCTGTACAATATAGCAGGTACAGTCCCATGTTCCATTCAAACTCTTATTACCTATACAGAAAATCATGCTTTTTATTAATTTGTTTATCTATTATTTGTTCTGTTTAGACACTCCCTGACTCCAGGCTAATTCTGGGCATATTGCAAAACAAACAGATATTAAAAATTACAATCCAGATAAATCTTTTAACAGATGGCATAAAATAAACATCACGCACCCAGCAGAAGCTCCAAGCACCTCAGCACCTCAGAATCTAGATGAGCCAGATCTTTAAGGGCCCCTAGAATGCTGTCAGGGTTGCCATTCAATTTTTTCAGTACTACTTTTTAGAATAACTCTAAAAGGGCTCCCTGATTATAACACACATTTCTGAATTTATTTAGTAAGCATTGTTATTCTATTACAGCCTATCCCCAATCTGTTACTGTACTGACCTGATGTGCCAGACTATAACTCTATAATGGGAGACGGACAGATAGGACCCACAGGTTGAGAATGGGAATTTCAGTCTATCTGTTTGGAGGGGGGGAGAGAATGGCTCCATCATATTAACAAGTTTAATTTAATTTATTACATTTTAAAAAATCTGATCAGCAATAGCCCTCGTACCACAGCCCTCCGGGCAGTTTACTGGGGTTTCTGAAAGCAGATTAATTTTCAAGATGTTAATCTGATAGTTCATCTGGTAGATTCAATGGTATAGTGCACTTCATCTCCTGCAAGATCGCAGCTTGAGAAGATTCCCACTTACTAAACCGCCTGGGCATCGATGGAGCTCCCAACTTCCCGGGGCATAGGATATGGCCAGTCCAGATAATTCAATATTCCACCCAAGGCAGGCATTATACCAGGAGAAGGAGGAGCCTGAAAAACCTGAAAGAATGGAAATTGGCATCATCAGAAACAAAAATAGACCAGAACCCCCTATATCCTCTCTATGGTAAATAAGAAGTGGACGTGAAAAAACCATTTTAGTCTATTATCACCACAGAACATCTACATATCGTATACAATGAAGCCTTCCACCCAAAGAAAACAAATGCAGTATTTAAAGGAAATGACTTGGAAAATGAAATTTGCATGCAGGTGCCTATACAGGTAGTCCTTGACTTACAATCACAATTGGCACTGGAGCTTCTGTCATCCAACGATAACAGTTTTTAAGTAAGTTACATCTGTACTGTGACTTTTTATTGCAGTCACTAAGCAAATCACCATGGTCATTAAGTGAATGATACGATTGTTAAGCAAATCTGGCTTCTCCCTCTGGCTTTGCTTGCCAGAAACCTCCTGGGAAAGTCACAAATGGCAATCGTGTGACTCAGGACACTGTAACCAATAAATTTATGTTGGTTGGCAAGTGCCCACATTTTGATCACAAAACCACAAGGTTGCTTTGACGATTGGTTATAAGTTTTTTATTTTCAGCATTATCATAATTTTGAATGGTTGTTTGTCAAGGATATCTATAGTTGAATCAAGGATATCTGTAGTCTACTACAATGACTGGTATTTGTAAAGCTCTTCAATGAGATATGATTGTTTCACCAATATTTTCTACCTCATAGTATCTTATATGAGATCGCAACATACCTCACCCGTTGGACCATTTCTATCATAGGCCAAGGCAGAGTCCCCAGTTCCCAGCCAGCTTCCTCCAAAACCTTCAGTTCTAGAATTCCAACACCATTTACTTTGACTTGTGCACTTGCATTCTGCATCTGAAAATGAAATAAAAAGTGTGTACATTTTATAACCAACTGTAGCAGGGGTCCCTAACCCCTGATCTGCAGACAGCTACCGATCTGCGGCCTGTTGGCAATCAAGCCGTGCAAGTGGCACACAAGTGCAGGAAGCTCCACTTGCGCAAGTGGTGCACAAAACCATCCCATCCTCTCTGTTGCTACCCCTGTTGCTACCAGTCCACAGAACTGGAAAGGTTGGGGACCGCAGGACTACAGTATGTAATAATAAAACTGACTCCATATAATATTCTAAAAATTCTAAATAATCCCTGCATTTTAAGAATATCAATGGGAGCATAATCTATGAATCAGCTAGCTTCAGGTATGCACAAGCACATTCCTTTTTTTTTTTAAAGACAGTATATACAGAGATTACTTAGTAACAACAAATCAGTTGCACCTAATTTTCCAGTGACATTTAAGTCACCATTAAAGCTACAGACCAGTATTTTGAGACACCCCTCACCCCAAATCCACACAGTCACAAAATTGCTTGAATGGCCTGAAATAAGATATCATCTCTCAATTTTCCCTCTGTAATAAGGAGAAAGTAGTATCCGTTTTATGTAAGAATGATAAAGTGACAGATGGAGAATGCTTTGAGCATGTTGGGAAAGTGTTATAAAAATGATTGCAGGTGATCTACAAAATTTCTGTTACTGAACAAGAGAGTTGTTCAATTTTGCCCTATTTTATCTGACTTCCCCATTAATTTTACTCGTCAGAAAGTCATAAAATGTGACCACATGACTACAGGACACTGCAATGGTCATAAATACAAGCCAGTTGCATGTGTCCAAATTTTTATCACGTGACCATGGGGATGCTGCAACAGTGTGAAAACGGTAAGTCACTGTCTTTAGTGTTGTTAAAATTTAAATGTTTATAAGTCAAGGACTACTTATGTAGAGCTGCTGTTGGAAGCCCATCTCTCTCAGCCAGGCATGCTTTTTCTAAAACCCTTCATATATTGGCTTTCATGCAAAGAAATTATCCACCTTTACACCAGAGAAGAACCTAATACAGGGAACTACCTACTGGAGAAGAACCTAATACTGGGAACGATTGAGGGCAAAAGAAGAATGGAAGAGCAGAGAATGAGATGGCTGGATGGAGTCACTGAAGCAGTTGGTGTGAGCTTAAATGGATTCCGGGGAATGGTAGAGAACAGGAAGGCCTGGAGGAACATGGTCCATTGGGGTTGCGATGGGTCGGACATGAGTTCGCAACTAACAACAACACACCAAAGATACATCTGTATCTACATTCTTCATCAATGGCCATGCTTGATGAGATTGCTAAAAACTGAAATCCAGCAAATTTGGAGGACAACAGTTCTGCATTCTGGATTTACTATTTTGATTATTTTGTATCTGGAATGTATTCTGAAAAAAAAAAGTTTGTTTTGGATTTGGATTATATTCTGAAAAAGCATTCTGAAAAAAACTGAGAAATGCAGGTACAAATCAAACAATTTTGATCTAGAGTAATATGGTAATTGAGAAAAAAATCTAATTTTGAAGATCGAATTATTAAACCAATTTATATAATCACTCATCTCACAAAAATGTGACTGTGGGTTGCCTAGAAGATATGCGCTTCTCTCTATAGTTTATGGCAGATATTGTACAGCTCTAATTCTATGGCCATCTATAGACAGCCTAATGATGTAGGCAGACAATTCTGATGCCGATAACCACCCTACCATTCTGGTTTCTAGTACCTTTCTCACTGGCCGGATCTTTCAGTTCCCCTGCTAAGCCACTGCCCACAGCCTGCTGCAAAGCTTTCTGTGAAGACAGGAGAGACGAACAGTTATCAGTTGCTGTGAAACATCAAACGTGGCAATTGCCAAAAGATCAATTAACTATAAACGTATTCTATAGCGATTACTGAACACCTCTACAAGGAAGAATTGTGTGACAGCCAAGTGCAAAGGGACTCACAACTTAACACCCACCACACCAAATAAACAAAAGGTATAAATGAGTAATCTAATTTTCATTCCTAAGGTTCTCTTTACACAATTATAAAACAAACATTAGCTACTGTATTGCAAGAAACTCGCAAAACTGAAATTTACTTATGTATTATAAGGAATGGAACTTTTATCACAATTTACATAACCCAACAAAGTTAAATTCTTCTACAGGTAGTCCTTGACTTACGACCACAACTGAACCCAAAATTTCCATTGCTAAGCAAGACAGTTAAGTGAGTTTTGCCCCATTTTATAACCTTTTTGCCACAGTTGTTAAGTAAACCATGCAACTGTTAAGAGAATCTGGCTTTCCCAATTTGCTTGTCGGGAGCAAATCAAAAAGGTTACAAATGATGATTCCATGACCCTGGGATACTTCAACTGTCATAAATACATGCCAGTTGCCAAGTGCTCAAATTTCGATCACGTGAACATGGGGATGCTGCATCAATCATGTGAAAACCAGTCCTAAGTCACTTTTTTTTTAAAATGTAGTTGTAACTTTGAATAGTCACTAAACAAATGTTGTAAGTCAAGGACTATCTGTATTAAAGTCAGACTTGTAAAGTAGCATTCATTTGGTTATGGGTGATAAGAATTTTGCCAGGGCAACTAAGGCTGATCCAAACTTTCCTTTTTTAATTTATCTTCAATCAGACCTGCACCTTTTACAATTGAACAGAAATGAAAAAGAGCTGATGTGGTTCCTATCTTCAAAAACGAGGAAAAAAACAGATCCAGGAAACTACAGACCAATCAGCCTGATATCAATACCTGGGAAGATCTTGGAAAAGATAATCAAGCAATGATTCTGCAAACACCTAGAAGCAAACAAAGTTATAACCAGAAGCCAACATGAGTTCATCAAAAACAGATCATGCCAAACAAATCTTATTTCATTCTTTGACCAAGTGACTATATTAGTAGATCAGTGAAATGCTGTGGACATGGTATACTTAGATTTCAGTAAGGCATTTGATAAAGTAGACCACAACCTACTTCTTGGTAAGCTAGAAAAATGTGGGATAGACAGCACCACCAGCAGATGCACTTGTAACTGGCTGACAAACTGTATTCAACATGTAGTCCTTAACAGAACTACATCCTCATGGAGGGAAGTAAGCAGTGGAGTACCCCAAGGTTCCATTTAAGGCCCAGTACTCTTCAATATCTTCATAAATAATCTAGATGAGGGAATAAAAGGGGAACTCATCAAATTTGCAGATGACATTAGGTTGGCAGGAATAGCCAACACACCAGAAGATAGGCTCAAGATCCAGATGGATCTCGACAGACTTGAATGCTGGGCCCTACTAACAAAAGGAAATTCAATGTGGAAAAAAGTAAGGACTTAGGCAATACTTAGGCAAGAAAAAACAACTGCATAGCTGTAGACTATATGAATCTTGGTTCAATAGCAGTAATTAATTGAGAGGGATCTTGAGTTCTACTGGCAATAACTTAAATATGAGTAAACAGCATATGGCAGCAGCAGAAAAAGACAATACAATCCTAGGCTGCATTAATAGAGAGATAGAATCAAGATCACATGAAATATTAGTACCGCATTACAAAGCTTTAGTAAGACCACACTTGGAATACTGCATTGTGTTTTGGTCACCACAATATAAAAAAAGATACTGAGACTCTGGAAAGAGTGCAGAGAAAAACAAGGATGATTAGGAGACTGGAGATTAGAACATATATGAAGAACGGTTGCAGGAATTCGGTATTGTTTAGTCTAGTGAAAAGAAAGACTAGGGGAGACATGATAGCAGTGCTCAATATCTGAGGAACTGCCAGAAAGATTAAGGAGGTCAACCTATTTTCCAAAGCACTAGAAGGCAAGCCAAGAAACAATGGATAACTAACCAAGGAGAGAAGCAATCTAGAACTAAGGAGAAATTTCCTAACAGCAAGAACAATCAATCAGTGGAATGGCTTGCCATCAGAAACTGTAGGTATCCCATCATTGGAGACTTTTAAGAAGAGACTGGACAGCCATTTGTCTGAAATCATATAGGGTCTCCTGCTCAAGCTGGGGGTTGGACTAAAAGATCTCCCAGGTCCCTCTCAACTGTTATTCTATGGTTTGTGTTCTATATTTTAATCTAGTCCATATATTCTATTCAGCACAAACGTGAACAAAAATTCTAGTATCTATGACAGTTCAGTAAAAATCTGCTTTAATACGATTGATTTAACTTTGTACTGGACTTTATGTCTAACCAATTGCCTGAGTCAACTTGATCTACTCTACTGCTTCAAGACTGCAGGGTTGTTCCTTTTGGTATTCTTTTTAGCACAAGTCCTCTTATACCAAGATAGTCTGCCTTCTTTGGAAGATAAAGTGGAAGCTGTTAGCAACACCTGTGTTGCATTCATCCTGTCTCTTTAAGACCTCTCCACAGTTAGCAGGACAATGTTGGCTGTCAAAATTGTGCTGGGAAGCTGGTGTGGTGGTATGTGAGGGGAAGAGGGGTGTTTATGAATAAAACAGCCAGTTTTCTTTAGCAGTACAAGTAATCCTCGACTTCAACCCCAAATTTCCATTGCTAGATGAGACAGTTGTTAAATGAGATTTGCCCCATTTTAAAACTTGTCAGTTGTTAAATGAATCACTGTAGTATTAAACTAGTAAGATGGTTGTTAAATGAATCTGGCTTCCCCATTGACTTTGCCTGCCATAAGATCACAAAAGATGATCACATGACTCTAGGATGCTGCAGCCATGATATATATGATATATGCCCTTAAAACCCATTTATTTCAACAAGCCGGCCTAGCCTGATACCTCAGGGTTTTAAATAAAGTTTAATGAATT
>JAEANM010008273.1:0-17123 GCA_017656035.1 Myanophis thanlyinensis | reverse complement strand
AAACCCGCCCGGACGCCCCGGACAGGACGTAAAAAGAGGACATGTCCGGCCAAAAGAGGACGGTTGGTCACCCTAGTCTGGAGGAGAATGCAGTTTGGGAGTTGTGAATGGGAGATCATGCCCGAGGAGGCTCAGAAGCTTAACCTAGGAAAATTCCATCTATCCAGAGGCAAAATTATGAATATATTTACAATCAGAGACGGCAAGATTTGGTAAATATGTTCCAATATGAAGTGAACTTGTTCATAACCAATTTTAAATTACTTAAGTAATAAGTTACTGTATCATATTTTCTTTATATTCCATCTAGATACAATATCTCGGAAATATAAACGAGAAAAAAATTAAAAACAAAAATAGAGGTTGGTGACAACAGGATAAACAGATCCTTTGAGGACCTTTAAGAGTTAATAACACTGACTAATTTTGGAGAGAAAGATAAGAGGGATACAATTTTTAAATTACATTTTTGGACTTTAAAGGTCTACAAGCTAAATTGGACAATTGTGTTCAGCTTTTCTATGCGTATAAAGTGGGAGATGGAGGATTAAAGCAAAAAAATAAAAAATAAAAATGGATGTCTTAAGTTGTTCAGAAGTTTGAGGAGGGAGAAAACCCTATTCAATGAAATTGGTAATTTGTTTCCAGGTTTCAACAGTTCCATCAGTAGACATCCTGGAGATTACAAAGCAGATTGTGGGAGGCATTGATAAAATTCATAGCTTATCACCTGCCTATGCTTTATATATATGGAAATGTGTGTAACCTACATGTTTCATGTAATTTCAATATACAGTGGTGCTTAAAGTTTATGAGGCTTTTTGAATTTTTAGTATTTTGACATAAAATTGGCCTAAAACATGATCTATTTTTCACCCAATTCTAAAACTTAGACAAAGAGTACACAAGTGAAAAAATCAGCCAAAACAGTATACTTGTTCACGTATTTATTGATGAAAATGATTCAAAGTTACATATTTGTGTATGGTACATCTATGTACACTTTTGCTTTAAGTAACTAGTGTGCCCTCCTTGAGCAACAATAACTGCAACTAAACGTTTCCAACAATTGTTGATCAGTCCTGCACATCGGCTTGGAAGTATTTTAGCCCATAGCTCTACACAGAACAGTTTCAAGTCAGGTTGGTGGACTTCCTGCCAAAACACTGACTTCCTTTTGCTTTAACCATTTTTCGATTGTACAATTTCTTTGTTTTGGATTATTATTAGCCGCAGTAGTGCAGTGGTTACTGCAGGCTGCTTCTGCTGACTGCTGGCTAACTGCAATTTGGCACTTCGAATCCCACCAGGCTCAAGGTTGACTCCCACATCCTTTTGAGGTTAGTAAAATGAGGACCCAGATTGTTGGGGGAAATATGCTGACTTTGTAAACCACTTAGAGAGGGCTGTAAAGCACTGTGAAGCGGTGTAAGTCTAAGTGCTATTGCTATCTTGTTGCATGACAGCTTTCTCTTGGTTGTGAATTTATGGATAAATACCCTTATTTTCCTGTAGAATTTACTAGCACAATTCAGAAATCCACCAATAATGGCAGTCATCCTGGTTCAGAGGCAGCAAAGCAGGGCTGTACGATCACCACCATCTTTCACAGATAGGATAAGATTTTATGCTGGAATAAAAGCTTTTCCTTTTTGCCAAACATAATGCTTTTCATTCAAACCAAAAAGTTCTATTTTGTTGTCTCATCTGTCCACAGAACATTGTTCCAATAGCCTTCTTGCTTATCAATGTGGCCTTTCATAAATTTTAGATGGGCAGCAATGTTCTTTTTAGAGACTAGTGGCTTTGTCCTTACAATCCTGCTATGTACTATTGTTTAGTATTTTCATGTTCATCAATGCAAGGGAGGGCTTTAGTTCCTTAGATGTCACTCTGGGTTTCTTTGAGGCCTGCCAGACTATTACACATTTTGCTCTTGGTGTGATCTTGGTTGTTTGTCCAGTCTTGAGAAGATTAATGAAGTGTGAATTACCTCTACTTCTATCCAATCTACCTGACAATGGTCTGGTGAATCCAAATTCTTTGGGAATAATTTTGTTGACTTTTTCAGCCTGGTGAATATTAACAACTGCTTTTCAGAGATCCCCAGAAATCTCCTTTGTTTGAGCCATGACATATTTTCACATGTGAAGACCAGACTTTGATACTGGTACCCAGAATTATTTTCTTTAAGTAAGATAAAACTTCCTACACTCACATCTCATTATCATCCTATTGACGGAAACGACTGACTCTCATTTCCCCTTCAAATGAATTTACAATCCTAGAGTTTACACATTTTGCCAAACACAAATATATAGTTTTCAATCATTTTCCTAATTAGTAAATAAATGAACGTGTGAATTTTTGACTCATTTTTTTAATTGGGTAATCTAGTTTCAGGATTTGTGTGGAGAACACATCACATTTTAGGTCACACATGCAGAAATACTGAACATTTAAAAGAGTTCACAAACTTTTAAGCACCACTGTATTGTTGGAAGTTAACACCCGCTCCTCTCCTAGAAAAATGAAAAAATATTAAAAGGCAGAATATTTCCCCTAAAAGAGAAATAGAAATCTTAAGACAGAAATTCAGCCCTAGCCCCCTGCCCCCACCAGCAGATACTTATTTGGAAGACAATAGATGGAGCTAACTTTATTTGCAACTTAAAAGGCTCTTGGCCCCAGAATGGGATTGCCCAACTCTCCACACAGCCCCTTGGAAGATTACATCACTCAGCAAGATTCAACCAAGCTTGGGACTCAAAGGACAACTTATAAAGTTACCCCTGCATGGTACCATGGGAGTCTGACAACCAATTGGAACACAAGCTCAAATTCAAACTCCAACAACGGGCATAAAACCCAGGGGCTCTCAGCATCTCTGCCCCTTTTCAACCAGGACTTCAAACCTACTCCACCAATAAAACCATCCTTCCAAGTAGTCTCCATGTTTTCAGTGTCTTTTTCCCCACTTGGAACTGAACTCACATGGATATTTCTTCCAACAGTATATATTAAACTTCTTCTTTCGGCTGTTCCCATTAGGGGTCGCCACAGCAAATCAACTGCCTCCACCCAACTCTAACCTGTATATATTAAAAACTCATCTAAATTAATACAAAATCTGTTCCAAAGACAACTGGTAGTCAGTTTATTTTTAGAAGATCATCAGTGGTGCTCTTGTAACCTAAGAAGTGCGGACAAACAAAAACTAATCATGATGAGAATGTGTTTATCTTATGAAAAATTATCCACCTCCAGAACTAGATGTAAAAAGATACCTTTTCTTAGTCACTATAAACTGGAATTTTTATTTAGATGCAGTATATTCTTTTCTTTTACTAATAATGTAGTGGAGTAGTGGAGGATCTTATTATTTAGCCTTCAAAAATTTTAAAATAAGACTATTTTATTTTAAATCATATAGAATCAGATTGACCAAAGTAATTTTGCTTTAGATCTTGTTTATCTGAGAATGCCATCTGATGAGAACTTGAAACTAGGAACTAAGAAACTAGAAAATATTTTTAATGCTAGGCCTGAATAGAGAGATCTTGTCTACCTCTTTTGTCCTGAGTTTGGCTTCTCATCTAATCCAGGAGGACATGCTTTGAATGTTGGGATGCATTGGAGAACACAGAACTTTGAATTTTTAAAAATCTGTTATGATGCAGTTGAGAATTTATTTTAATGTTAATTTTTATTGAGAAAAAAATAAGGGATTTTTACTGAGAAAAAACTGGGAGGTTTTTTTTATAACTTCTATGAACCTTTGGAAAATGAAGGAAGGAAGGATTATACAAAAGAGAAAATAGAAGAATAATGTATACTAAAATACAAACAAAACAGAAAAGCACTTACTGCTATGGTTGATCCATTTTTGCCAACTCCACCTGTGAAGATCACACCAAAGTAGTTTGTACAAGAGAATATGGTTCCTACTACTGTACAAATAGCTGGGAGTATTTTCATGTGAACGTTTAACACTGGAATCTTAACAAGAAAGGAAAATATTAAAACAGTTTAAATATTTCATGTTAATTTTATTTTAGATTGCAAATGAACTCAAAACATTCCACTTTTCTAAATCAGTATCCAGGAATTTTCTGGAACTGGGCTTTAAAAAACCCTTTGGCATACATTATCTTTCAGAAAAAAAATTATTTATAATGATTGAAACACTAGACCAGGGGTGTCAAACTTGCACCCATGGATTGGACATGTCACATGCTGGCTATGCATGTTTTAGCAAAGAGGAAAAAAGTAATGATATGTCACATGACGTGACGCCACGAGTTTGACACCCCTGCGCTAGACCTATATGTGACCATTTATTACCTAAGAAAAAGCAAATAATAACTGAATAGGACTAAACATTTGAATGCCTATTTTAGCATAATCAGGAACCAAGATTTAATTAAGTTATAATGGATATTGTATTTGAAGTAAGAAATGGCATAATGAAAATAACTGATTGCATGTGTTCAATGAAGAAAGCTGGTTGAAACTCACAGAAGAATAATGAAAAGACTTTTGGATGTACTCCAAAATTCTGTGTCACAAACAGACATAAAAAAAAGAGCTACATGGGACTGCAACAATGGATCATTTTGCAGTCCTCTGGACAGAACTAAGCAGATGGCATTGATATGGAGTGCTAGCACTCATGGTTCCATCTATAGCATCTGATAGTCAGAACTACACTATGTGTAAACAATGTTTAATGGATAATAATAATGATTGCCTCACCTACAATCCGTTACATTATTCAATTATTGTAATTTCATAAGAACATAGAATATTGCTTTATACCACAGTAGAGTAATATTGGCAATGGTTGTGTGGAATTTTAGACCAGGCTGAAGATAACTGAACCTATGCCCTTCTGCACACAAAATAGGCATTTGGTCTTTATAGACTAAATAGTGTCATGTGAAAAAATGTTTCCATTTCTCGACTCTAAACACAATTTTCAAATAATCAGATGTGGATGGTCTGCAGTACTTATTCTGCACGATTTTTTTCCCTTATATTGTAATTCTATATATGCCTACTCAGAAATAAATATCAGTGTTCATTAAAGTAAGCATATAGGTAAGTGTGTATACGATTATGTATATACAGTAAGGCAGTGTTTACAGAATTGCAACCTAATTTAAAAAAAAAGCAATTGTAATAACCATGCTAAAATTAGCTGCAATTCTTTTGTGTGCCCCCCCCCCAAGAAAAATTAGAATTATTAGGGTTCTAAATGGCTTTTTCAAGTATAAAACATCAAAATTATGTATTTCACACCAGCTGTTTATGTTTTTTAACAAATTAAATATTAACATGGAGATGTCAGCCTTCTCTTTAATGTACAGTGTGTGTGATCTAAAACCAACCTGTTTGTAGCTATTGCTAGCCTATTATCCAGCTTCTTATTTGTGGCATAATAAATATTTGTTCCATGTATTTAATAAATTTTCTCATGAAACAGATAGCTATTTTAAATTGTATGACAATGTACAGCACACATGAGCAGTTCAAGTATTCATTTCTCTTATAAAGAGTGATGAGAGGCAAAAAAATTTACTTTTTCCTCATCATGATGAAAGCATTTGTCCTATATTCATTTGGTTTTTAGAAACTACAGACATTTCATTATTTGTACAGAATCACACGTTAAAATGAACAAAACCAAAGGGAGGCCACAAAATATATTGTAAACCTCTTACAGAATATTCTAGGATTACACTAGCATGAAATGTAGTAAAAAAAGCTGCTATCCTCATTCTTTCTGCCCCATTCAATTGTTTCTCTTTAACTTTTGGACGGAATACTGCAATAATACTATTAGAACATGTTTTGTGAAACTATCATGTAAATATAAAGTGATACAGAAAGAAAAGTAGAATGTTTGAGTCTATATACTGATATAAATAGTATTTCTCTTTATTAAGCACACTCAGCACAATGCGTTTTTTTCCCCAATATAAAAAATAACTTAAGTAGCTAAGGGTATCAAATGAAAGAAATATTGTTTGAAATGAGCATTTATTAAGTTTTAAAATGTTACTTTTATTTGCTTTTACCATAATATATTTTATAAGATCCACCAATTATTCATTTTCAATATTTAGATAACTTACAAACATATGACACAATTGTTATAGATAAAACAACATGCTCAAGCATCTATGGCAGTCAAATTATCTTGTTAGTTGTTTCTTTACCATTGTTTGAATTCCATTTATAGTGTAAGACTTACATGAGTAGATTTATGCATGCCAATTGGAGATTCTTTGCAAACTTCCCCTCTAAATCCATAGTTGAGTGTCTAGACAGGCATATCTCTCTAAGGCTGGGCAGGGTTACTTTGTGGGTCTTTCCCTCCAAAGACTGGGAAAGAGCCTCAAACGTTGCCTTAATATTCAGAACAGCAATTTTGGAAAGGGGCTATCTAAGGATGTACATAACATTCCATGCATAAACTGAACAGAACAGCTGGTTTCAGGTGTTCCATGCTTGAGCCAAACATACATGTTTCAAATAGTTTTTGTCTGTATATGAAACAAAATGGGCCTTTTTTGCTTTAGTTACAAATCAAAATGTGATTGGTCAGGAGTGAAGAAAAAAACCAAGAACATTAGCAGTGGCCAAGGAGTCTGGACACAGGTAGTAAAGATTGAAGGTGAAGCTGGTAGGATATAACTCACTGAAGGCTATTGAAAAGAAAGAGTGAAAGGGGGCCAGCCCTTGCTATACTCACCCATCAAATACTCAGGGATCTCTCGAGACTTTGATTCACTTAATAGCTGGAATAATCAAAATATTCTAGTTTTGTTTCTGCTGAACCATGGCTGGCTGACTGAAGTAGTTCAGCAGAACTTCTAGTATGTAATGGCTTGTTTTGTGTTAGAAAGAAAACCTATTTTCCATTTCTTGCATAATTCTAGTATTATTCAAAGCATTCCTCCAAATGATGCATAGCTCTATCAGTCTACCAATTTTTAATTTATGCGTCTGTAAGTCTACTAGTTTGTGCTACTGACTTATCTAGTATATTAGTAACCTGTTTAGATACCAGTCAAAATTATTTCTTATAGAAGAGACTTTGACTGAATCACAGCATTTTATGTTAAGAACCGTTGTAATATTTGGAGAACGTTATCAAAATATAATTTAAGAGAAAAGATATTTATTTTATTGGAAATATTAAAATATTAAAATATTTCCAACAAAAATAAAAACATAAATATAAAAGGAAATGAGTTTCTGTAGAATAGAAGACTAAAAGATATAAGATACAGAGATGGACAAAATTACCATAGTTTGCCAAAATGTAGGTCCTCCAATCGCTGCCAGTAAATGCATGGTTATTATGAAGACTTGCACCTCAGTCACATCAATTCTGATTAGATACAAAAAAAGCCAAAAAAAAGCAGATTTACTCAAAGCAATTTTAAATAATTTTTCAGGCACAGCAGCTCTTAGTCATCATGCACAAGGTAAGAGGGAAAAAAAGAATGAGTGGAATGAAGGAAAAAATTAAAGCAAAATATTTTTTAAAACATATAACTAATGTAGCTCACTGGCTTCATAGTAGAGAACTATTATTTATTTTTATGTAGTTAATTTATAGTATGTTCTCCTTTTTTATTGTCAGAGTGGTCAAGATCACAATTCTAAATTGCCATAGAGCACATAGTTGATAAATAGAAACCCAGCAATGCTTTAAATTTCTACAACACTCAAGCTGGTTTTAAAATGTAAATGTGACTTTCTTATTGCATTGAATGATTGGTTACAAGAGAAACTTTCAGACTTTTCCTTTTTAATCCTGTATAGGTGTGAAGTAGGAATATTAGAAGTTTTATTTAGTTCAAACAAAAACAGTTGTAGAAACTGAAACCTGCCCACCTATAAAAAGAATTTACATAGAAAGCTTTTAAGAAAAATAATGAATTCTACTATCTTTCTCCTTTCATTCTGTGGTGATTTAATTTTTTAATATTGCTGATTTCAGTGAATTGACTCATGATGTTTTAAATAAACAGATTATGCTAAATCAAGATTGACTATATGAACTCATAAGTAATCTCAATTTGAAATCATAGTTTTAAATTGGTGTAGGAATCATCACATCATATTCTTAGCATATTCCTAGTTTATTTGTGTCTTCCATGTAAAGCTCTTCCTCAAAGATGTACAATTTTTTTCAGGCCAAGAACTCCAGTTGGCCTTTGGTCTCTGGAAGCTGTCCTTTAAACATAGGTAGAATCAGGGTAATAGAACAGGTAAAAGTAGTATAAAGAAAGAGTAAATTCAATTTTATTTAATTTACATTAATTGAGCCCATGTTAAGAGAATTTTAGCCCATTTTACAACAACAGTTGTTAAGCAAATCACTGCGGTTGTTAAATAAGTCATCTGGTTGTTGAGTGAATCTGACTTCTCCCATTGACTTTGCTTATCAGAAGCCAGCTGGGAAGGATACAAATAGTGATTGCATGACTCCAGTACAATGCAACTGTCATAATACATGCCACTTGACAAGTGCCCAAATTTAACATGATCATGCAGATGCTGCAATAATTGTTAAGTGTGAAAACCAGGTGTAAGTTATTTTTTTCAGTGACATCTGAATGATCACTAAATGAATTGTTGTAAATTGAGGACTACTTGTACAGTTAACTTGAATATTATAGAAATGTATTATCTTATGTTACAATTTATTGACAACTTTTGAAGCAAGCTTGAGTATACATGAAAGGTATTGGGGTTTTATGTAGCCCAGGGCAATAAGTGGTCGCCTATGCTTTTGCCATTCATAGAAATTCAAGGCAAGGAAAATTACAAAGGCATCTCTCTTCAAGCTAATTTGTGCTTTCTTATTTTCTTATTCCAAGCATACGATTTTTCCTGGCTATCATCCTCCTTCCATGCCCAAGTTCTTCTTGAGCTTAAGGCAAAGATAAGGCTTTGATTTGCAAAAAGCCATTTCTTCCTCCCAAAAAAAACCCACTCATTTCTCAGAAGGAAAACCAGTTCAGAAAAATAAACGTAGTACAGATAAAATGCTCATCTTGACATACAGAACAAAAAGATAGCTTGCGTTTTCTATGTTTCAAGCCCCCAAAGTCCAACTGCACAGGAAATTATTGTACTGTACTTAACATAAATGAAGACCATTTCATATGTTAACAATGGAAAGCAAATATTTAAATGTGGAGTTGATAATTTCTTAAAAATGTATTTAATATTAGACCACCAGTAGGACAATATCTACTTTATGAGATAGCGGGTAATATGGGTTATTTGGGAATTATCCACTAATATCCAATTACTGTGTCATAAAGGTCAAATAGAAATCTAAGTCCTGGCAAGAACTCTTACATATACTTTATACATATATTAAACCATAGAGACAAGTACAGAGATCCATACATCAAAAGACATATATCAATCCATATGTTGTAAACCACAGAACTAGGTTAACCAATCTTACATTAATTACATAGGCATGCCAGAAGACCTTAATGAAACAGCATATGAAGTCAAACTCCATATTTTTCAAAACAGTATATATATTCATGTCCCATATAAAAGAAGTTCTATAATAATCAATATCCAAAGATCACACTTGAGCACTCACATTTATAATAGTGAAATACTGTTACTACAAATGGAGCAAATTAAGCTGATATTCCTAATAACAGCAAATATCTTCATTTTTCCATCAATTTATACATAAAATATATGATTTTAGATAATTAGGTAACGACTACAATATTTCCAAACCAG
Source organism: Myanophis thanlyinensis (assembly GCA_017656035.1). NCBI lineage: Eukaryota > Metazoa > Chordata > Lepidosauria > Squamata > Homalopsidae > Myanophis > Myanophis thanlyinensis. The sequence continues at coordinate 7,331 of JAEANM010008273.1, read as the reverse complement.
AGATTGATCACCAAGATACTGTTCAGTCAAAAAATACTGTTCAGTCAAAAAAATGGCAACAGATACCCTTTAAACATAATATATGCAGTAGGTAGACATATCTGTTTGGCGATGTTTTTCTATTGGCCTGGAGTCAATAACATTGAGTTGGGTGGCCATATAAATTTTCTTAAAAAAATAAAAATGATGTAAGAAATAGTGACTGATACTAAAGATATACTAGAATTTGCTTCAAATATGACTGGGTTCATTTACGTTTTAATAGACAAAATTTGAGCCATGAATATGGATGCCAAGGTTATGGGAGAAAAGATACGTATTACTCCTCAGTCTTATATAACATGCTGGTGATTTCACTTTGCCTGTATTTGGGTGTCTTCCTTCCTAGTTCATTTTAAATATTCTGTAAACTTTCTTGGTTATTTTAATGCAGTGCCCCATTCCATGTTTGATCCTAGGCACCTAATTTATCCAGTGTTCACAGTTCACATTTGCCTATTATTTAAGATAAAGAGAAGATAGATTCTATTTTGATAGCATAAATATGTCAGTGGTCCCACAGACTGTGACCTTAGAATTTGAGAAAAATATTTAAGATGTTGTTGATTGTACTGGATAATATTAAGATTTACAAACAATTTTCAAACTATAAAACTCACTGCCTCAATTGCATTTGAGCTGTGGGTCTTAGCAAACTGCTTTTAGCATTTGACATTTTCATGGGATGATACTATTACAACCAAGATTAAATATAGTTGTAAAACTCAGACATTCTAATTATTATCCCAATCGTCTGGTAATTGAAAGTCATTTTAATACTTTGGCTACTTTTTGAGTCATAAAAGAATTGAAGAATTTTCCATGTAGGCCTCAAGTTGTGCTCTGCAATACTTCACCTTGATTTATGTCCCATGTTCCTCTCATTAGGGATCCACATTTTCTTATGTCATATGTATATTGCTAATTCCTTCTATAATATAGAGTGGGAACAATATGTAAGAATCTGCATGATAGTCAGAAAGATTTATTTGAACTCTTCTTCCCCAAATATACAAGTTCTCATGCATATTTTGCACTGCAAGAAATCATATCTGAATTGCAGCTATTGTAAATATCTCATTTTAATATGTTATTAAAAGGATTAACATTTCTAGATGTCAATATATCAATCATATTACTTTGGAAATTCCTTTTGTGTGAGGTTTTTCTTTTCAAAATCAATATTAGTAGATATTTATTTATTATGCCACCCATCTCATTGACATAAGTCATACAATATAACAAATCAAAACAATAAATAAGCACTATACATTTAAAATTGTTAAAAATCCATTACTCAAGATGGAAAGGGAGGGAGCAAAGTATGCATGGGAAAGGAGTGAATCTGACTAAGCCATTAATGACCTCCAAGATGCCACTCTCCCATTGGGACCTCAGCTGGCAGAGCCAGGTCTTTAAGCCATTTCAGTAGACCAGAAGGGAGGGTGAAGATCTCATCTTGGAGGGGGTGGTTTGATGTTCCAGAGAGTGGATACCACAGCAGAAAAGGCTCCTCTCCTGGATCCCGCCAGCTGAAATTCCTTGACTGATGGGATCTGTAGCATGCCTCTTCTGCCAGCGTGGGCTAATCCCATTGGAATGAGCTAATTCCTCAGATAACCTGGACCTATGCCATGAAGATCTTTATAGATGATAACCAACATTTTGAATTAAACTCAGAAGCAAACTGGCAACCAGTGCCGCTCATGGAAGAGTGGTGTAATACAGGCCACCCTGGGTCCTCAAAACTGCAGCTGCATTCTGCACCAGCAGAAGCTTCTGAATACTCTTCAAGGGTAGACCAATATAGAGCCTGTTTTAATAGTCCGAATCAGAGATCACCAGGGCTTGGATTACAGAGCGCAAGGACTCCAAATTCAGGAAAGAGCCCAACTGGCATACATACGGGCCTCCCTATTCCTAGAGGGACTGGATTATTCTGCCTTAATAGCAGCTTAGTTGTGTACAATTGGATTAATACCTTGTTTTCCTCCGGAGGTGTTCTACTAGTCATTTAGCCCTTTTCAGTATTTGCAGTTCTTCTGTGAACCATGTATAGTTTCGGGAGCAAAGGGTCAAAGAAAAGCCACATAGGCACAATTCTATTCAAAACCTTGTTTGCCCTCTGGTTCCACGATGTACCCAGAGCTTTGGCGGGACCATCCAGCAAGGACCCCTGGATATCCCCCAGCTCTTTCTCAAATTCATTTTCATCCAATAGTCAGAAAGAAATGAGTTCAAGGAATAAATATATCTGCTTACAGAAAATGTTTATATCAGCATGCCCCATTAGAACTGATAAAAACCATTTTTCTTAAACAGAAAAATTAGGACAACTAAAAGTTCAAATGTTTTTTCCTAGTATTTTAGAAAGGAGAGCTGGATGGCAGAATTTAAACTTATAAGGAATTTATCTCTTATACATTTAAGAAAGGAGCTTGAGGTCAAGGAATTGCAAAGGACGAATGAGAATATTTGTATGAATATAAATATGCCCATTCTTCATTTAGCAACCAAGTTCTAATAAACAGGTCATTAAGCTTATATAGTTTACTTAGTGACCATTAAGCAAAATGGTCACTAAGAGAACTATATGACTGAAATAGGGTTCTGTGAAGATTACTGGTTGCTAATATCTCATTTAGATAAAGTTCTCTTTTACAGCTATGCCAGCATTACCCTCACTGCTGTGTGTGTGTCAGGTGCACAAAATTTGATCACAAATATACACAAGTGGATTGGAAATTGTTTTTTTTTTTAAATAAACCTCATGTTTGGAAATGGTCATAAATCAAGGTGGTAGCTTACCGAAGTGTGTGTGTATATTTCTAAGTAGTTATCTACACAATTCTGTTTCCTGGTGGAAAGCTTTCTAACAAAAGAACAAAATTAATTCTGATTATACGTAATGAGTTGCTCTAACATTCCACCATTTTTTCTTGAAGAGATTATGTCAGTTCTGTATGTTTTACAACAATGAATAAGGAAGAAAACATCCGTGTTTCAAAACAAAGTCTTTTTTAAAATAAGGGCAGAAGGGAAACCTCATAATTTGTCTTCTATTCAGATATTATATATCATCTTATATTGAAACAAATGTCTGGAAAATATCATTAGTAAAATAATTGCCTTTTTTGTTTTAGTGTGCATGACAAAAAAGGGTTGCCGCCACAGAATTTACACCATTGTTTCCCAGGCAAAACCAATTTTTATCATTTACTCTATCTTTCCAAAATTCAGATTCAAGAATTCCTATTAGAAGATGAATTATTATAATACAGACTTCAACTCAGTAACATAAAATCTAAGAGTGAGAGGGGAAAACTCAGTTTGAAAGTTCTCTGACTGAAAATTTTTATTCATAAATGAAGAAATGGATTCAAAATCATAGGAAATCTTTAAAAAGGTACAAGGTTAAAATTACAAAGAGAAGAAAACAAGAATTGTAAGCTATGCAATCCCCACTAGCTGAACTCCACTACAAAATTCCTAAGTGTCACGAATTGAAATCAGTAATTTAAAAGAGAGAGACTAAAACATTTTGAAAGCAATATATAATTCCTTTAACAGTTGCTAAACAAATCTCACACAAGTCCAGTTTAAAATTTTAAGGCCAACTTTATATTAACTTCATGTAATCCTTTAGATCAGGGGTGTCAAACTCGCAGCCCCTGGGCTGGATGCGTCACCCATTCCCGGTTTAGTGAAGGGGAAAAAAAGTTGTGATATGTCACATGACAACAAGGTGTCATTGCGAGTTTGACACCTCTGCTTTAAATAATCTATAGCAGTAATTCCAAACTTGGCTTACAAAAACCACTACGACATCAGAAATCATCACCTCTATGAATGAATGAAAAAAATGTTTTTTAATTCAATTTCTGTTATGACCATCTCTCATTTTACACTCATGTAAAATCATATATAAACAGAAAACAATAGATTATAAAGTACTTTGAAATAGAATATATATTTTAACGATAATATTTTAGTGTTATTATTTCATTACTTTAAAAAACAGTACATTTTACACTTAGGTAGCCCAATCATATGTCTAAAACAAAAGCATATAAAGTTTTAGTCACATCAGATTCTTTAAATATTTGTCTTAGACTTGGCTAAAGCACCAGGCTAGAAACCAGAAACTGTGAGTTCTAGTCCCACTTTAGGCATGAAAAACCAGCTGGGTGACTTTATTTTTAAATTAGTAGTCCTACCTTTGGGATGAAAAAGTTATACAATTAGCAGAATGAACCAATGCAGCTAAGCAGTGATTTTTGAAAAAAGAAATCCAGATCTGACTTTCACATATCTATCATGACCTAATTAATTATACATCATATAGAGAGACAGTGTTAATTCCATACTAAGTGACATGTGAACCAGACCTTATCGTTCAAGGAAGGAAATATGTGTTTTTAAAAATGTTTTTTTAAATATGCAAAATCAGTTTTTACTGCATCTAGCTGGTACTGAATTTAAACATTACATTTATACAACTAAAATTTTTGATATCAAGTTTCATTTTCCAACTGTAAAAACATAGGTAACATAGCAAAATATTTCTCTCAGCTACATTACTTACATTCCAAAGCGCATTGTTCCAGAGACATATGTCTGCCAGTGTGCGCAGTAAAACATGAATGTTCCAGCAAAACAGCAGAAAAACATCCAGTCAGGATTTGTCCCCAGTTGTACAGCGATACACGTTCCCAAAACCACGAAGACTGAAGATAAAATAAATTAAAACTAAGGGGTAGAAAATGCACATATTCGCTAATGGATCATTATGGCTGTTTAATAACTTCTAATATGTAAATTTTCCTCTTACTCACTTATATTTCTGATGGATTCTGGAAAGTATAAGATTCACAACCGACTTTTCCTTCAAAAGGCATACAGAATGTCTCCAACTTTTGTAAGTGTTATCAATTGTATTTTACACTTGTGCAAGATTAAAATTAAGATTTCCACAAATGATTAATATTTTGTGCTAGCATAATGACACTATGAATAAACACAAACAATATACATGGCAACAAACTTCACAACTCTTAATTAACTACATTGGAAATGATATTAGATGTTCAGTCACATGTGAATTCACTGCATTTGAAAATAAATTAAAACATTTTTAGAGTACATTTTAGCGAACAGTTTGATGTAATGCTTAAGATGCTGGCCTAGAAATCAGAGTCTGTAACTTCTAGGCCTCCCTTAAGCATGTAAGCCAGTTGGGTGATTTGGGACCTGTTATTCTCTCTCAGCTTAATCCATCTCACAGGGTTGCTGTTGTGGGAAAAATAAGAGGTAGGAGCATTAGATATGTTTGCTGCCTTGAGGTTTATATACCTGTATGAATGTGTGTGTGTGTGTGTTTACATAAATGTAAATATAAATATAACAGAGGGATAAAAATCTTCTTCTTCTTTTGGTTGTTCCTGTTAGGGGTTGCCACAGCGAATCATGTTTCCACCTAACTCTATCATCGGCATCCTCTACTCTCACCCCAATTAACTTCATGTCCTCTTTTAGAACATCCATATATCTCCTTTTTGGCCTTCCTCTTGACCTCTTGCCTGGCAGCTCCATTCCCAACATCCTTCTACCAATATAACTACTCTCCCTCCTCTGCACATGTTCAAACCATCTCAATCTGGCCTCTCTAACCTTCTCTCCAAAACAGCCAACCTGAGCTGTCCCTCTGATGTGCTCATTCCTAATCCTGTCCATCCTGGTCACTCCTAAAGAGAACCTCAACATCCTCATCTCTGCTACCTCCATCTCTGCCTCTTGTTTTTTCCTCACTGCTACAGTCTCTAACCCATACAGCATAGCTGCTCTCACTACTATCTTGTACACATTTCCTTTGATTCTTGCTGACACTCTTCTTTCACACAACACTCCTGACACCTTTCTCCACCTATTCCAACCCACCTGCATTCGCCCCTTCACCTCTTTTCCACATTCCCCATCACACTGGGCTGTTGACCCCAGATACTTAAACTCTAAATGTAAATGTAAAAATCTAAATGTAAATAAATAACAGGGGGATGAAAATCTAATAATATTCAATTTAATGAGGTTTCTTTCCAAACATGCATACAATTATACCATTAGCAATATTTGACTATTTATAGGAAATCTAACGTCAACATCTTGCCTTTGTTATTCTAGCCAGCACTATCCAAAACTTTGAAGTATTCAGTCTGAATAGTAATCAAGTTTCTAAAGTAGTTTAAATTGCTTAGATTTAAAGATGTTGTGGATTTACTATGCTTTCTGTTTATAGAAGTACTGTGCAGCTTTCTTACATAGAATAACAAAGTTGGAAAGGACATTGGAGGTCTTCTAGTCCAACTCCCTGCTTAGGAAGGAAATCCTACACCACTGCAGACAAATCCAATCTCTTCTTAAAAACGTCCAGTGTTGGACCATTTACAACTTCTGGAGGCAAGTTGTTCCGATTAAGTTGTTCTGATTGTTCCATCAGGAAATTTCTCCTTAATTCAAGGTCAAGGAGTCTAGAACTATTTGTTCTTTAGTAGTAAGAGTTTATTTTAATTAGCATTTGAAAACTTTAAAAACAGTCTGTATTAATTCATTATATTTTCTTTATAGATTTATTGTTAGACAACTCTCAGCTCATTAGAGGCACAGGGCAATATAGCAAAAATTTATTGTAGTGAAATCACTGAAACTATCTGGCAGGAGTTAGTATTTCTAAATGATCTCCCATCACTGTTATTTTGTTCCATTCAGTCATAAAAAATAAGTTAGCTGCAAGAGTTTGGATCTTTCCCTACACAGTGCTTGATTCTTTTTAAAATCAGTTTGGTTCAAATCAAACCTAGTTTCAAATATGTTATTTGAATTGAATTTTATTTCCTTTGAATTTCAATATTGAATGAAAACTTTCTTGATCTGCATTCTCCACTTGATAATTCTATAATCATGATGGAGAATATGAAAGTCTGACTATGATACAAGGGCTATCCATAAAATAGATTATGTTTTCGTCTGTAGCAAGAAGGGGCGGAGCTAGCGTGGCCATCTTTGGTCTGTGTGTCTGCTGCTCAGTCTGCATCTAGTCCTACTAGTGGGAGGTTCATATCATTGCCCATTATTTCACAGCAAATGTTTGAAATGTGTGCTGCAATTGAAAATCCCTCCAGTTCTGAGGTGCGATCAGTGATAAGGTTTTTGTTAGCAAAAAAACCGATTGAAATTTTTCGGCAACTGTGTGAAGTGTACAGGGACAACATCATCACTGAAGGTGGAGTGCGCCAATG